>JASDQU010316181.1:0-13344 GCA_032191745.1 Picea mariana | reverse complement strand
TATAGTGGATTTGGCCACAAATCCTAGGATTGTTGGAACGCAAGAAGAAAATCCATGATGAGGACTTCATATAGAATGACTAGAAGAAGGAATGGAGTAAGGAAGGGAGACATATTTGAAAATATGGAAGCTCTGATATCAAGTTATTAGAAGCAGGGACTCCTCCAGAAGTGGGTGAATAAGACTTAACAACCATAGAAGAATGGAAGCCTTAAGGGAATCTCAAGTGTGTCATCTACTAAAGCATACACGGGTGACAGTGGTAACAGTCACGTACATACGCAGGATGACCTTGAATAGGTTGTGTACATACGTGAGTTGTCTATGCAGTAGGTTGTGTATATGTGGTAAAGCCTTGGGAAAAAGGATATGCACATGGGTTGCAACTTGATGTGATGGTATAACTCTGTGTTGCAGGGTCTGACATAATTTGTCACAGGTTTTGACATTGTTTGCTGCAGGTTTTCATGATTACATATTGGATTATGTAAAGTGATGATATAAAATGAAAGGCTATCTTGGATGAATGGCACTAACCCATGAGTATGGATTGAGGCATTTTTTGTTTGAGAAAAATTTTGGTTATGATAGTGAAGTTATGGTACCTTGGTTATGTGATATATCTTGATGATGCTAGCTAGATATGTCATTGATCTATTGAAGCACACTACTAGTACATGTATTGTTGGATGCTTGGTATTTGTTGTAATGAATTGAGGATTGAGGCTGATCTGTTGGGGTACATGGCTGGTACATATTTGAGTTTCATTGATATATCTTATATTGGAAGCCTACTTGTTAGATACCTTGATGCATGCATTTGGCATATGTCTTGACTACATATTGGGACATGTAGTTGGTGAGTTGACGAGGTAATCATGTTGAGTCATATCTTGATCTATAGTTGATGCATTATTATTACACTCCTAATACACTTGGTAGAGGCACCTACTGGCAATTTGATTGGCACATGTTTATGGTGGATTTGGCATACATATATGAGTATTCATCTTATTGTGGTATTGGTGCATGGTTGATGTACTTGCTTGGTACAAGTGGTGATACATGTTGATTTACATGTTTTGGTACACTCATAGATGGTATATGTTTGGATGATAGTACTTGGCTAAAAGTACACCATTGGTATTACTTGATTAGCATATATTTTGGTACATGACATATGGGATGATATAGTTGAGACACTTGAATGATTGAGATACATGATTGTGATATTTAGTTCATGGCGGAGACATATCATGAATTGATATGACACATGGTTGGAATATTGGTAGATGCACATGGTTGGCATGTTGGTAGAGGCATATGATTGATACACCATTGGCACATGTTTTTAGCATATGGTTGATACATTCCATTCATGATATCTTATGGCACATTGTATGGTGTTGATGTACATGGTTGATGTACATGGGTGTTGTGCATGGTAGGCACACATTTTCGTACATGATGTACTTGGTTAATATTTTATTCATGATTCTCTTGTTGACATATATTTTGTTTCATGGTATGGCACAATTTTTGATGCAAGGGCAAGTCCAAGGATCGTCAGAGAAAGAGTGGTTGTTCTATGATCTAGTTGAGCAGTGGAATTTGCAGTAGAAGCATATTGCAGTGGTATCATATTGTTCATATTGCAGAGAATATAGGGGGAGACATACCCATAGGGGGAGTTATTATTCTTCCCATGATTCTAGGAGGAAAGAGCTCTATATTTGGAGAAAGAGTACATAGGAATAATTCCAAGGGGATCGATGATTACAAGGGGAGCATGAGTGATATATCTTCATAATTACATTAGCGTGATATCCCTTGTTCAAAAGGGGAGAAATTATTTAGAGGAAGATCAAAGGCATTCAGACAGGGGGAGCAGCCCCAAGGAGAGTTCAAGTAGGGGGAGTAGCCCCAAGGGGGGAATGACCTTTTTCCATTGACGTCAAAGGGGGAGAGATAGTCACCTTGATGTGATTGATGACTATTGATGTAAATCATGCATTGTCTACATATTGACATCAATGATTGGTGTTGACATCAATGTTGGTATTTCCATCAATGCCAAAGGGCAAGATTGTTGGATCATGTTGTCATTGATGCCAAAGGTTTAATTAATCGATGTCAAAGGATTGATGTCAAGTGATTTGTTGATGTCAAGTGATTGATTGATGCCAAAGGATTTATTAATTGATGATTGATGTCAAATGTAATATGTATTTTCCTAGGTGAATATGGATCAATGAGTTTTCATTGATACATGATGCATAGATGAATATGGATCAATGTGGTTTCATTGGTATATAATGCATTGTTGAATTAATGTAAAGATGATTCATTATTGTCTTATTATGGTTGATAAGGAGTATAGATGGATGAACTCCAAAGTGGTCCCCTTATGGTGAAATCCCTCATGGGAAGACGCTTTATGGTTGAGTTATCCTAGAAGTATGGTTGGATAACCCATGCTTAATTGTGGAATAATGAGATGAATGCCAGTGAATTTGTCAGTGAAACTATCCTAGATGGATAGTGCTTGTCATGTCATTTCCGGTGGTATGTTGAATGTTGCATAAATCCTCATGGTTTGAGATTTATGGACTTATAGCACTGGAGGACCCTCATATGTAGGCTTGAATCCCCAAAAGGTCAAAGAAGTCAAAGAGCTTGCGAAGAAGAAATTATTATTTAAATGATAAAGTGAAGTGACAAAGTCAAAGAGGATTATTTAAATAATAAAGTGAAGTGATGAAATTGAAGAAGATTACTTAAATGATAATGTGAGGTGACAAAGTCAAGGAGGAATAATTAAATGATAAAGTAACAAAGAAATGTCTAATTATGAAAAGTGGTTAACCCTAAAATGTGGAAAATGGGTTAAGTGACCTAGAAGATGCTTCTAAGGAAGCTACTTGGAGAGTATAAATAAGAGGCAAGGGTCTCTTGTGATAGTGCATCTATTGAGCATGTATTGAAGATACATTCTGAGAGAGAAGAGATATGGAGCATCTCATGGATGCATCAAAGTTTCAGTAAGTCTGAGATCATGACATAAAAAGTCTCAAAAGTTCAGAAGCCCTAGTTTCTGAGGTATACACGAGCTTCAGTGAGCCAGGTCGCGTACATATGCGGGATGAATGAGGATAGGGCGCGTATAGTGGATGAAGTCTTGCAGACTTGTGTGTGAGCCTGTGCCAGGATCTTGAAGGCTGAAACTGGTTCTAGATCTGCATTTTATGGGCTCACATCTGCTATAGAAATTCGGGTATGGTTACATTGTTGTCTTGATGGATACTCTTGCTTGTTGTGTAGTGAATGCTTAAGGAATTATTGGTATGGTTGTTGTGATATGGTTTGTGTTGGTTGATAGAGTGAGCAACACTCTTATGATTCAATATTGATATGATTTCTATAGTATGTTGTTTTCTTATACATGATTGAGTAGCATTCATATTGTATGGTTGAGGAGAATGAGTAATTTGTTGGAGAGCTTGGATGTGTTGTGATTGGTTATGGGTCAGATTGGACAATGATAGACAGAAGAGAATGTGATTGAAGGTTGCAGAATATCTGAGTGTGTGATGAAAATAAAAGTCTAGTTTCTCAGATGCGATACGAAGGTTGTAGTACAGACTGGCCGTGTACATACACGAGTTGTACTATTGGTAGGGTGCATACATATGCCTATGTACATGTGCCTGTTGCACTACCGACAGGTTGCGTACCTGTTGATAGATTGATATTTGTTGAGGATGGTTGCCTCATCTCAGTTGGTGCTGAAGGTGTAAGATGAGTCTTGCATTATAGAGTTGGTGCTCTTGTAGAGTTGTACTCTATTTAGTTGTTGTTGATAACCCAAGGATTGTAGTCCGTAATAAAATGAAAATTGTACATACATCTTGTGTTCTTTGTGGTGATTATTTTTTGATGATATATTGTTGATATATGTTTACATTTAACTATTTATAAATGACAACAATAAGTAATGAGTAAATGGTGATTGCTAACTAATCAGTTTTGTGAAGGGGAAGTTTTGGAAAAAAGATCTCTACACTGTTCACACCTCCCCCCTCTCAGTATAGTCAATGTTTCCAACACTTCCCTAGCTTATACAGAGTTCCAAACCAAAATCCCTTTAGAAAAACCATTACTCCTTGAACCATCCTGTAGGTTTCATTTTCAAATATTGTTTTTACCCATGCATCGTCCATTTTTTTTACAAAAATCAAATTTCTAGCCAAACTTGGGATGTGTAGACACCAGGAAGTGTTCTAATCCTTCCATATATGAGTCTCAACTTGAATTTTCCTCATCCTATGATTATGGTTCTCGAATAATCACCTAAGAAAACATTACCTCCATCATACCTTTCAAATTCACATAACCACTCCCTGTGGGGATTCATATGAAAGGATGGACCTGAGTCAACCAACCATTCCTGATGATCTCCCTATGTGCTTGAATAAGCCAAGTACACATCTCCTCCTTCTTCCTTGGAGGTATTTTCTTCTTTATAAGGATATTCTTGAGATCCCTTTTTTTTCTCAACTTTGGATCTACACTGCTTCTTGTAGTGCCCTTGTTTTCCACATCTCCAACATTCCTTTACAAATTGTCTGGGAGATTTAGATCTACCCTTAGACATAGATCTCCCACTTGAGAACTTAGATCTATTTCTTCCCTAGGAACGTCCTCTTGCAAATAATGCGTATGTGCTCTGTCCTTCCATATTATTTCGTTTCATCTTCTCTGACAACAAGGATGAGACTACTTCATCAAAATTCAAGGAATTTGTATTACTACCCATGGACATAACTAGACTATCCCAGGAGTCTAGTAAATAACACAATAAACTAATACATTTATCTTCATCTGAAATTTTGATCTCAACAAATACTAACTCACTTACCAAGGTATCGAAGGCGTTCAAATTCTCTTCCACCAAGTCTCCATCTCTCATCCTTAGGTGATACAACTTATTTCTCAGGAATAGTTTAATTACTAGGGACTTAGACTGATACAACTTCCCCAACTTTTCCTATAAATTCTTGGTTGTAGCTTCATCTGACACATTTAGTAATACTGAATCTGAGAGGCGTAGTCAAATTGTGCTCTTTGCCTTTCGATCCAAATTTTTCCATTCATCTACTGAAGTTCCTGTAGGTGTAGTACCTAGATCTACCATGATACACTGATCTCTTTCCACCAATGGATCTTCCATCTTGAGCTTCCACAACTAAAAACATTTCCCATTAAACTTCTCGATCTCCATTTTCAAATTGCTTGCCATTTCATTTCACCTTAAAACTCAATACCACATATCTCCCACTATAACAAGGATTATCACAGTCCTTAGCCAAACCCTTGACCACAAAGGTGTCCCCCTGAAGCCAAAAAAGCTCTGATACCAAATTATATTTTAACCTTGTACAATATTTACTCCAAAAATATTCTTAGTAAAAGAACAAAAAATATACAATGGCAAACACAAACATTACACAGAGATTTTTCCCTTGGAAACCCAAACCGGGAAAACCAACATATTCTATATTCATTCATCATGATACATTGTTTACAATACAATATACATATAGGAGTCAGTGGCATCCAAAACCCTAACCCAATTACTTGGATTAGTCAACAACCCTAATTCCTTAACTGGAAATAGAAAACCATCGTAAAAGAAACCATGTGCCGAAAAAAACCTAAATATGTGACATGTTTCCCGAGGTAGGAATTTTTTTCTTAGGGGAGATTCCCCCGAGCCCCCTATGTGGGGGGATTCACCCCTCCTGCACCCCCCAAGGGGGGACCTAGCGACCCCCCCTGTGCGCCCGTTGCAACACAAACACTACTACTCGTGCAAATAATATAACACATACCCAACATTAGTTGGTTGTTCATTACAAGCTCTTCATAAGAAGATTAAGTAAGATGAACGGAAGTAGATGTGTCTCCTAGACAATGAATTTATTGATCATATTCTTCATTTTATCCTTCTTCATCATCAACCAGATTGTTTTGAAGAGGGGTCTGAACCTTTTTTATCTTCTCTGTTCCTCTTATCTCTTTGAAGAATTTGAGGTGCATTATTTTGTCTCCTAAAATTGTTCCTATTTTCAAAATCTTATGTGTTTCTATTGGCTTGTCTCCCCTCTAGTTTCAATTTTTCCATTTCTTCAAAAAGTGACTTGACTAACTTAGTCAATTCATCAACCTGAGGTTTAGTTTCTGAAGCATCAGAAGTGGAAGCTTAGGCCTTTTAATTCCTCCTATGCCTATCATACTTGCCTCTTAATTTTGTTATGAGGAAAATCTCTCTATGGCTAGGGGTAAACCACAACAGATGGAAATGACTGTAGAAATCAACTCTAATATCAAGTATGATATATAGAAAAATATGATAGAAATATAAGATAAAAGTCCTACCTCATATCAACGTTCGATGAATCCCACCATTGAGCACTTGACCTAGAACAATATACCTACAACTAGTCCTCAACAACCAAGCAATGCAAGCATATGGTGATAATATATGATTTTAGCACATTCAATAGAATAATCCATCAACATTCATAACAAATACACACATGGAATAATAATTCAAATATTTGCAAGATATTAATTGGACGAGAAAAGAGTATTTCTATTAAGATATAATCAACATAAGTGAATGAGCTACAGATTTCCATGTCGGCACGGTTCAGAACCGAGAAACTAAGTTCCTTCCATCTGGCCCTCCACCACTTCAATCCTCCACCAAAGGAAAGCTCATATAGGAGAGAAAATGAAGTTCTCAATCAGTAAGGGAAGAGCTTGGGGGCTAAACAATGTGTTCAGACTTAAAGGATAAAGGGATGCAGACTCAATGTGAAGTGAATAATTTCTCCAGAGTAACTTTTCTCTCAAAGTTGAATTCTTTATCCTCTTTTCCATAGCTTGGATTTGTCCCATTTATAGCCTTCAAGTGGAATTGAAAGGCCAAGTCAGAACATTTCCAGTATATGGAAGGCCAAGGAACATTGATCTCGTGACGTGACATGGAAACCCGACACCACTTTTCCATTTTGGGAACATTTCCTTATGAACACGAGATGTAGTGGTGAAAACTGTGTATATGCATGCTGTAATATATGGAGGGCACGTATATGTGGAAAAATTATACTTTTTAGCTCTGGGATTTTCAAAAAGGGACTTCAAGTCTATATAGGGAAATGGAAAAAGGCCTTATGTGAAATATTGCATGGGGTGAGGAAACTTTTGCTATAACATATGCCCCCTAATGTGTGAGGTCAGAGGAGTATCTGTGATGGCCAAAATACATTATAAAAACCCTGAAGTGGAGTAATGGGGACCCATATGGAAAAACTAGTTGCTCCTTACAATTTGTACTGACTTTGCATACATGGATGTCAATTTGAATTACACTGCAAATCCATGTGAATACCAAACAACTGTCCATGGGCATGAATAGGAAAATACAAATGTGATTACATGGAAAAGTATGTCATGGTCATGAACAAGGCCCAGTAAAACCAGTCTCAAAATCAATTTGAATATGTCTGTATAACATGGACTACAATCTGATCTCCCATGATCACTGAAGTCACACAAGTATTGGTCCAATGAAAAGGTATCAACAACTCAGGAAAGCTATGGCTATGAAATGATGTATTCAAGGATTCTACATGATCCTCCAAAGATGCAAGTCTACATCATGTGAATAAAGGAGTTATGGTCAAACACAATGAGACCTTGTTTGATTATCGATCATTGAGGTATACCATCAACAAACCTGAGACAACCTACCAATGATGAAAGTAGGTATCAAGGCACTGATTACATTCTTACAAGTGTGAATAAAGGACTCGGGGTCAAACACTTGAAGAATCCTTCAATCATGAGACATTTATTTATTCCCAACTATCGATGGCAAGATAACCTTCCACTAATGACTGCAAGCCTCTAGGTACTCATAGGACTCTAGGTCTCATTTCTAGAATAGATGAGATGAATTTGATGGAAGGAGACCCAATGAAAGAAGAACATTAAGGCATCTCTCATCATTCAACATGAGGTACAAAGCAGGATCTTGATGATTTGGAGGAAATTAGACAAAGAACATGTTCATGAACCAATGACCCTATGCATCATTCACGTGTGCCAAGTGTAAGCGACATAGGAAAAAGACCCTCTGAATAACTGCCAATGAGGAAAATTGTTGACAAAGGTGAGGAAACCACCAATAAGGCTAATGGCATCCAATACATTGCATGAATCCCAATGTGTGAATAGATGTCTTTTCATCAAACATAAGGGAAACTACTCACTCAATGACCAATGATGAAATGTCAACTGTTGGGTTCAAGGTTACCTACCAATGAGGAAAGTAGGACCAGGGTGTGTAATAGGAATACAACTTCATGTGATTATGAGACAAACTGAGGGTATGACTGACATGTAAAGTCAAGAGTTCTGAGGATTGGCCGAAACAGGTTGATAGACATCCTTTGAGCAAGAGCATGAGACATATGGAAGACTCTGGCAGCATAGACTCAATGATGAAACCATGAGATGCAAGAGGCATCAATCAAACTCTCCATAGGGACTAGAAGAGTAACCAATCAGGGGAGTAAACGTTCTGTAACGAGATCAACTTTTTAAGGCCATGCTAAACCCAAAATTATGATGACAAGTGGACTCAACAACTTTGTGCTCTATTCAAAGGCGACGCGACTACTGCCAATATAAGATAATACTTCCTTCCCGCCCGACTTTTTTGTTTTTTCATAGTCAAATGAATGATATGATACAGAGGAGGAAACAAGTGTCGCAAGAATGAAAAACTAGTTTCAGCAGTGGAACATACCTATGCTCAATGCAAGGAGGTGCATGCAGGAGATGGACACTTAGGGGAATGTTCCCTCTTGGGTATAGGGTGTAAAATTGTGAAGGATATAAACAAGGCTCTTCTTGGTTGAGGATGCAAAACTATTGAGGAAAATGGTTTATAATGCAAAGAGAGAACCGACAATAGGCTCAATACTCCAAGCAAGGGCATGAGATGTAATCACAACCTAACGCCAAAAAATTTCCTTTTTCATAATCTTAGTCTAATTTGTTTGAAAAAGGGATAAACTTGTACCAAATAGACGTCCTTTCAAATCCAATTTACAAGTGTGAAAAAGACAAGTTCACTCGACAATCTTTTCTGTTTTTGAAAGCGAGTCGAAAAAGAGCTTAAATCAAACTCATCTGGGAGTACTCTAGGTATAGGTCAACATGTTTATGAGTGAGAAATGAGGTTCAACATAAAGTCATGTATTATCTATAAGGGATTGTCAGTCCTACAGAAAAAATCTCTGCATGGGCACCAAATGAAGTAGAGGATCTAACTAGGGTACCCATGTTTGGTAAGTTTCTACCATTTGATAATGACACATCTTGTAACAGATGGAGGGTTCTACATCTCTAAAAAATGGGTTTGTACCTAAGGCATATCAATGATAGTTATAGGACAATGAAAGTGTGCATGATGGAATGGATACCTATCATATATGATGGGTAGCGAAAATATATGTCCGTAGTTACGAATGATCAACATAACGCTAAAAACCATAAGAATCCATGGTGAAAGCTATAAAAACCAACTCAATCCAATTTCAAAGACAAATTTATGACTTCTTGAGAGGGAGACATGAAAACAACTCCATCACCAACACTAACTTTAAAATATTCCCCATCAAAATATATTTTCCAAGTTTGAGAGCCTTGTTTGACTGTTTCACATGTTGTTGGTGATGGCTTTCTAATTTCTAGAGGTGACTGAGGAAGATCAATGAGCTGCAGAATACCAGATCCAAAATCAGTGTCAAGAACATAAATAGGATGGTTTGTGGGATTTCCTTCATCACTAATAGTATAATCTAGTTGTGCTTCTCTATACGACCTTCTATGTTCACCCGCAAACAATTGTATTGTGGCATAAGAGAGATCCATCTACAATGTCCCTCCCAACATTTTAATCCATGATTTGGACAATAACATACCAAACTTTGGGGGGGACATTTTCAACTACAATATCCATGACAATACTCTTCATGGGTAGTTGAAATATGGTAACAACCAAATATTTAATCACCCTGACTCATTTCACTTTTCTGGAATCAAAAGAATATAGATCATTATATTCTTTTGTGATCTCTAAACTGAGTTCATCCATGACGGATTTAGGCATTAAGTTATGGGATGCACTTGAGTCCATCAGGAAATTATGTAAGATCTTATCATGTACATTCAATGAGGTATAAAAAGGAGGAGAGGAGTCATCCCTATATTCTACTAAGGGCCCCAATATAACTATAGGTTTTTCATCTTGCAAATTCATTGAATCTATGGAATGGGAAGAAAAATCAGGCTGCAACATTTTGGAAATGGAATTCTTGAAATCTTCATTCTTTATCATCTCTAGGAATGGCAATGGAATTTTTATGTTCTAGATTTCATTCTCAAAGTCAAAAGAAGATGGAGATTTCATAATTTCTTTAATTTCTTGAACAAGGGATGTAACCATAGGATGATTATTTTTTTCTTCATTTCCTTTCTTTGGTGCAACCATTGTTTTAGTAGAGGGTTCTTATTTTTTAGGCTGATTGGATGTACTAGGATTTCGCTCTTTTTGTTTTGACCTCAAGTTGTACTTGTTCTGATTTTCATTTGTTTTCTCTCCCTTACTTAACTCATTTAGCTGTAGATTTTAACCTTGTACAATATTTACTGCAAACAAATTCTCAGTAAAAGAACAAAAAAGATACAATGGAAAATATAAACATTACACAAAGATTTTTCCCTTGGAAACCCAAACCGGGAAAACCAGAATATTCTATATTCATTCATCGTGACACATTATTTACAATACAATATACAGATAGGATCTAGTGGCATAAAAAACCCTAACCCAATGAATTGGATTAGTGAACAACCCTAATTCCTTAACCAGAAATAGAAAATAATCAGCAAAGAAACCATGTGCCAAAAAACAACCTAACTATGTGACATGTTTCTCGAGGCAGAAATGTTTTTCTTAGCAGCACTACCCATGAACCCCCGCATGTGGTGCTTCACCCCCCTAAGCACCTGCCACAATATAGACACTACTACTCATGCAAATAATATAACACATACCCAAAATTCTCCCACTTGTTGTTTTCTTTGAATACAGAGGATAACAAGGTTATATAATCAACAATCTAGGGAAGCAATGCCCATGGATTCTCTACACCAAGAGAAATTCTTAGTTCTCACAGATTGTGTTAATGAATATAAAACATTCTTCAGAGTGTCCACCTTCATCAAAAATACTTTCTTTTCTTCAATCATGTCTCTCACAAAGTGATATTGAATATCAATATTATTTGTCTTTGAATGATAAGTTGGGTTCTTCGCCAGAAAAAGTGCACTTTGACTGTCACAATCTATCTTGACATCTTGTTGTACCAACCCAATACCTAAACATTATATTTGTAACCATACTTCTTCCTTACTTGAATTAGTGGCTTTCATGTATTCAACTTCTGTAGTTGAAAGTGCCACTACATCCTGTCTTTTTCTCATCCAACTTATTGTTCTTCCAAACAGGTTAAACACATACCCACTTGTATATCTCCTACAATATAGATCTCCATCCTAGTCTGAATCCACAAAGCCATGTATATCCACCACTCTATACAATCCCAGTCTTCCTTGGTATCACAATCCATAGCTAGCAGTGCCATGCAAATACCTGAAAACCCTTTTTACTGTTGTCCAATGCTCCTTCCCTGGTTTTGACATATACCTGCTCAAAACTCCCACTGCATGTGCAATGGTCGGTATAGTACAGACCATTGCATACATAAAACTACCAATTTCACTCACATATGGAACATGAGACACGTCTTCCTCCTTTTCCTGTGTCTTGGGACACTGATCCACTGATAACTTTACACCAACATGAATAGGGACCTTGACCGGTTTACATTCCTTCATATTAAAACTCTGCAATATTCTCTTGACATATTTTCTCTAATTTAACTAGAGTTTCCTCTTTTTCTGATCTCTTTTAATTTCCATGCCCAAAATGAAATTTAAAGGATCGAGATACTTCATGTCAAATTTAGAGGACAATCGAGTTTTCACATCATGGATAATCTCCTTGTTGTTTCCTATCAACAACATGTCATCCACATACAAGACCAAATAAATCAAATGATCACCAATTAATTTAAAATACACATAGTGATCCCCTTTGCTTCTTATGAATCCAAGTCCCAGCATATAAGTATCAAAATTTTGATATCAAATCCTTGGTGATTGTTTTAAACCATACAGGGACTTTTTTATCTTGCATACCGGCTCCATCTTTCCCTTCACAGCATAACCTTTGGGTTGTTTCATATAAATTTATTCTTCTAGATCCCCATGTAGGAATGTTTTATTCACATCCATTTTTTATACTTAAAAATAAAATGAATCAACAACAGATAACAAAAATCTTATAGAGGTTAACTTGGCAACATGAGAAAAAATCTCACCAAAATCAATTCCCTTAACCTGGGAAAAACCCTTTGCTACTAACCGAGCTTTGTATTTCTCCACTTTTCCTTATGCATTCATCTTCTTTTTAAATATCCATTTGTTTCCAATGGGATTTATTCCACTTGGGAAATCCACTAGATTCCAAGCCTCATTCTTATCCAAAGATGCCATTTCTTCATCCATGGCCCTTTTCCAGAGATTTCCATCCTCTGAATCCACTGCCTCCCTGAAAAATTATAGGATGATCATCAATAATAGACAAAGAAAAATTTGAATGAAAATCATATGGAGTAGAACTTTCTGGTAGCCTTCTTTCTTGAACAGATCTCCTCAATACTTGAGTATGATGATCTTCTTCTTCTATTTCCTATTCTTCTATAGATTGTGAGTCATCATCCTTTAAATCAAACTCTATTTTTATTGGTTCTTCCTTACTTGGTAGGACTTCCTGTTTAGCAACATCCTTAATTTCTCTAAATACCACATCTTAGCTATACACTACCTTCTTAGTTTATGGGTTCCAAATCTTATAACCTTTGAGACCATCTTTATATCCAATAAAGATACACTTTTTCGGCCTTCTTATCTAGCTTACTCCTATTTTCCTTTGGAACATGAGCATATGCATCACAACCAAATACTTTGAGATATGTGAGAGAAGGTTCCTTACCAGTCCATACCTCTTATGGAGTCTTGTCATCCAATGCTAATGAGGGTGATCTGTTGACCAGGTAACATGCAGTACCCACTACCTCTATC
>JASDQU010316177.1:1642-13344 GCA_032191745.1 Picea mariana | reverse complement strand
CCATCTTAGTATCCAACTGAGCTTCCATTGAATCCATCTTCTTTTGTAGTTCATTTATGTCCCTATGCATTTCTTCACCTTCATCAAGAGTCCAATTAGGATTTTCTGGAGGCTTATTTGGTGTAGAAGGTCCCTTTTTTGGTGGTATGTTGGCAAAATATCACTTGTGAATCTTGATTTTAAGGCAGTTCTGCTAGACAATATTTATTTTTTTCTATCTCCCAAGTTTTGGCCCTTCTGGGTATGAAACTTTATTTTAGGTAGTTCTCTGATATTTCTTCTCTGCAATGCCACAGGTCTGATCAAAATTGGATGTGCCAAGTGGAGTTTACAGTAACTTCCTCACAACTTGCCGATTTTTGGCCTTTCCAAGAGATCTCACTTTTATAGCATGCCCCGCACAAAATAATTGATATAAACTTCTGAAACTCGCACCCAAAATACTAGAGACTGTCCACGATCCAATACAACTAGTCCCACTCAATTTGGATACTCTAGCACGAAGTTATGATTGTTTTACCTGGAACACCTTCTTGAGACTAGTCAATAGGACTAGTCAGATACCCTATCTTACACAATGTGTATCTACATATTTAAGATGACCCAGAAGCTGAAATTTTTACCACAGATACCTTACGCATTTATATAAATGGCCTCTAGATTTTAGGGTCTGAGATTTTACAGAACATTTGTTATAGTGAAAATTCCACAATGACTCATTTCAGGATGATTCCAGAACCCTATCTTGTACAGGTTGTATCTCCAAAAGTGTAAGGCCTCAGGAGCTTAATTTTGAACCCAACGTACCTTGATCTGTCTACTAAATATCCTCCAAGATGTTCCTTCTAAAATGTTGTAGAAAACAAATTATATCGAAAATTCCACGGTGTCTCAGATGTAGCAGTGAAACCCCAAGACCTTGAGCTCTGATGCCATATTTTAAGAACCAAACATCAATATAGCATAGAAAAACATCAGGAAAAGTACTCAACGCCTTGAAAAAGAGATAATTTCATATAATAAGCGTCTTCGAGGGGGAAACCTCCTTTTACCCCACTTAAATGTTCAAGTACAGGATGATTGAAAATGAAAATGTCTCCTTGGTATATATAGGAGACTAGGAGGTATAATTACAACTAATGGCCTAAAGCCAACATAAATAAAATAACATTACTAATCTAATATGCCCCAATTAAGGGGTAATGGGCCAATATTAGGGCTTAACATTATAAGCGTTTTCGGTGCCTAATAATAAGGCTTCAAACTCAACAACATTATTTGTACAAGAAAACTCTAATATATAAGAGAAATTGTGAATTTTCCCTCTATGTGAGTACAAAATGATTCTAGTTCCATTACCTTCATTAGAACACGAGCCATCAAAATGCATGTGCCACTTTCCATCATCATAATCGGTTGGCTAAAGATGTAAATCATATTCATCATCAAAGATTGAATATACATTGATGTCTTCATTGATAAAATTCACATTAGGGTGTGGAACACTTTCAATATAGGGTGAAATCCTTCCTTCCCTTAGTACAATTATATTCTTTCCTTTCTTAGGGATGGATAGATGTGAGCCATATGATGAAAGGTAACCACAAGTTAAGGATTTCCAGTCCCTCCCCAAAATTATTGAATAGTTACTTACATGCATATCAATTACTTGTATATTTAGGGTGGTTCTTATTTCAGGGTGAACACAAAGTACTAGAGTTACATCATTGATTTTACCTATGGTAGATTATTGTTTATTATTATAGGAGAGCATACTTCTTGTGGTTTTCATTTTTACAGGAAAGACATAAATCTTCTATAATAATATTTGACATAACACTTGGACCAAATGCACCATCTATGAGGCAACAATGGGAAATTTGATCCATCATATTTACATAAACATAAAATGGAGGATGTTTTACAGGGTTTTAAAAGTTATGTACACCTATTTTATTTATATTTGAGTCATCTCCCTCAGAAGTTTCAGTTAAGTTGGATACTATAGAGATTTTACATTCCATAAAATTTTTAAAATGTTGTTGTTCTGGGATGGAAACCATATCCAAAAGAGGAGCAAATTATTTAATATTATCCAATTGATAGAGGATATTATATTTAGAGGGAGGGAAAAAATAATTTGTCCCTTGATTGTTCTGAGTCTTTACAACCTAGGAATAGTTTCCTTAGGATGATGTTCTTGGAGAAGAAGTAGTGCGGGGATAATCAATTTTGTTTCGATTGGGGTAATATTTATTTATGGTATTAACTACCATAACATCGTCAGGTTGATCCCAATATAGAAAAACAATAGTAGAGTCAATCCTCTTATTGAAGATTCTTTCTTTAGCATTCTTTTTAACTTCACAAGTGTCTTCATCATGATTTTCTTCACAAAAATTACACCAGGATTGGGACATGATAGCATTTGGTTGAAAATGATTATTATTTGGATTCTTAAAAGCTGCTTGAGAAGAAGTCTTAGTAGGAGAAGAAGAGGAAGTGATTCCTTTCCTTTCATAAGTGATCATTTTATTATTCATATCCTGCATAACTTGCAATATTGTAGACATATTAGTTTTTTTAACATAATCTCCCTTAGGAAGACCCATTCTTTCTAACTGCTCTTCATACTCAATACAAGTTTTAAGTGAAGATACAATATTTTCTATAGTATTTTCTTCCAATCTATGACTATAGGAAGAACATAAAGCATTATAATAATGCATGAACACAACTTGATTATGAGGACAGATCAATTCGGGAATTTGATTATACAATTTAGTGAAATGAATATTGAATGATTTAATGGTTTTGCTATTGTTATAAGTAATATTATTATATTCCCTTAGTTGATCAACCTAATGTTTAGGTTGTCTGTATGTAGATTTAAACTAATAGACCAATTCTTCCCAAGTAGAGACTATTTTTTGGAGTAATTCAAAAACATATACAACTTCATTCCCTTCAAGAGAGTTGAAAAATAACCACATGAAAATATCGTTGTAATTTTCCCCTATATTGTGACATTCATTAGAAAATGCCACTAAGTGTTCCTTTGTAGTGATCGCTCCATTTCCCGAAAACTTAGGCAGATGATCCTTCAATTTTGGAAGAGGTTGGGCGACTAGTGTAAGATTTAAGGGAGAAGACATATGCCACAGGGTGGTGGTAGCATCTTCTTCGAATTGAATTAAGCCATATTTTTTAATGAGTTTCATTGGATCGACTGTAGATTGAATTGGAATTTGATGGATAAAGATACTCCCGATTATAGATAAAGCTGAGGTTTGTGATGAAGAGGAACCCCCAGTGCCACTACCGCTGCCAGAAGATGTCATATTTTTGGTGAAGGAAACAATAGGTAGGGTAGAGCTGGCTGAATCATATAAATTTCACCGAAGAAAAGTTTGTTGGCTTCGTATGACAACTTTTCTTCTTTCTATTTTATATATAAGGAGTTTTTAGGTGACAACCCCCTTGTTCTTCGATAGATATGAGAGCTAGAGGACATAATAAAAAACTTCAATGATGAGAATGATTTTTGGGTTTCCTATGTCGGTATTCCCACTGTTCTCATATTCTAATATCTTCGGAAATGAATTTCCAAGAACGGTGGATTTCATCCCTAGTGTTATCTATTTCTAAAATGGTATTGATTAGGGTTAAAGAAATGCTAGTTTGATCTTCAAGACCATCACCAATATTGGGATGTCTAGTAGCAGGAATTTTTAAATCCTAGGTCTGCACCTCTTCCTTCTACTCATGAAACCATCATGTTCATATATCAACCTAGCCCTTAGTTAGTTTTTCTTCTTCACTGTGTGTTAAGTCAATTTGTTTTATGCCTCTCCCTTCTTTGCTTATGATTAGTTGTTTTGATTTTCATGAGATTAATTCAAGTCTTGATTTGAGTTTGGATAAGTTATATGAACATGGTTTGTGTCATGGATCGATCATAAGAGAATTAGCCTAAGCCTACAAGTGTAGAACTGTTGATTGCAAGAATGTCATCATTCTTGCAATCAATAAACAAACTCTATTTTATGAGTTTTTATGGTTTAAAAAATATTTCAAAGTTTGAATAAAAGTGCATTGGCACCCAAATCACACTCACATGTTCCTATTACCCTCAAAATCGTGCACATTGTTCCTTTTGTAGTTTTCATTGTAGATGTGAGTTTATTTCCACCAAGAAGATATCAAAGTAGATTCATTAAAATGATTTATGATCAGGCAGAAACACACCAATTCTGAGCAATGATTTTTGTCTAAAGTTTTGAGCTGATGGTAAGGAATTTGAAGAAAATATTAAAAACCCACTTTAGTAATATGGTGATTTATCCTAATCATGGACGGTTTTCAAACTATCACAACAGTTCAAGAGAAAAAATGGTCTAATCAAAACAAAATTTTCTAGAAACGTAACAATTCTGAGAAATGGATTCCGGGCTTAAGTTGTGAACAGATGATAAGGAATTTGAATAAAATGTTAAAAAACCACTTCAGGAATAAGGAGATTTATCCTAATATTGGACGGTTTTCAAAATATCATAGCGGTTCAAGGGAAAAATTGGTTTGATTAGAACAAAATTTTCTAGAAACATAAAAATTCTGAGAAGTGGATTTTAGGCTTAAGTTGTGAGCAGATGGTAAGGAATTTGAAGAAATTGTTAAAAACCCACTTCAGGAATGGGGATATTTATCCTAATAGAAAATGGTTTTTAAAATTCTATAGCGGTTCAGGAGAAAACTTGGTCTGATCAGAACAAAATTGTTTAGATATTAATTATTTCCAGATTAATGGACAAGTGGCAGAGTATTCCAAAACTTGGGTCAATTTCCAAATTTTCAAGGCATCAACGCAAAGACAGCAACAATTTAAAACCTATGAAGACTCTTATTATGCAACTCCTTCACTTTAGTTATCAACAATATCTCCAGTTAGAGTGATAGAATTTTTTTGGTTTAGTTAGAGATATTACTATTAATTGTCATACATTTCTTTTTGATAAAAAACAATGTTTTAATTAGGTCGAAGTTATGGGCCCAGAAAAGGGGAGTTATCCCTATAAACTAGAACTTAAACTCTACTTCATTCAGTGTAAAGAAGTGTTTATGAATTGTAATAAGAACTGCATGGCGAAGTTGATATCTACAGGTCTGAATGTAATGCAGAGTTTAACCCTAGAACTTAGATTTGAGATAGGTATTCAAATCCTCTTGATGGATAAATAAATGAATATGTGAATGTAAATGGGGGTTGAGTTTTTGGAGGTATCAAGCATCAAGATTTTGGTTGGGATTTGAAGTAGAAAATTGTTAAGTTTTCCACCTGGTGAATATAATTTTTGGTGACAGACCGTGTCTTCTCAAATCTTGTTTGTCTTATTATCTTATCTGAATGCAAATTGAAATGTATGCAAATAATTATTTCTTTTTTTTTAAGCGATTGTATCAATGAACTATTTATTGTCATACAACCTGATTTCAATTATTGTTTCAGTAAATTGTTTATTGTCCTACAACATCTTTGGAGAATTTGTGTTTATGTACTTGTTTTGGATATGAAATATTATTTCAAGTCTAAAACTTGATACAACAAGTGAAAAATTGTATGCTTGTTAGTATTTCCTCTGTTTTATTTTTATATATTTATTTGTTTACCATAATGCATGCCACCAACTAAATAAAACCTTGTAGTTGATGTTGTTGAATAGTCCAACTAGACCACTCTCCTTGAAATCTCATCCATCAACGGAACATCAAACAAATCAATAAAACCTATAAAAAACCAATCATTCCAAAATAAAAATTCAAATCAGAATATGAACAACAATTGACCAATCAATCATCAAATACTCTTCTTAAAACAAAATTGAAACATTAGCTCTTTCCATTTACACATAGGAGCACATGTAATCCATTCATAATAACCATAAACACTTTGCCAACTTTATCCATAATGCATTAGAACATGGAATTACAATGATATTGAGAGAATAGAAGGGATTGTAATGAATGTAAAGTGATCTCATGAAGAGAAAATAAAAATGAATACTGTTATAAAACAAAATTAGTATTTTAACCGTGACACATTCCCAAAAACCAGAACATCAACCTCATTTTATACAAGTTTCAATAGCTTTGATTTAATCCTTCATTCGACCTTGTTTATACATCATGTAAACTTTTTATAATAAAAGAACACGGGAAAATACAATGTTTTGGGATAGATGAGGGATTTGCAGTGTGCGTAAAATGAAACAATGAAAGGGAAATGAAAATGATCCATGCCCTTCATTATATATTCACCATCATAATAAACCTCTATTATAATAAACCTTTGCTGATAAACTTTAAGCCACTAGTCGATCAATTTGCTAATTCAATAACATCCATACAATGACACCCAAGTTCTTATCAATATTTGTTGAAATTCCACCAAACCAAATTCATCACCCAATTCTCAAAAAAATAATGTATTATATTTTTCCCTCCTAAATTAACTGTACATCATCTTGTAGGATGGACACCAATATAAAAAAAAATTGTTATCATGTTGTTGTGACATATTTACATAGGAAAATATAGACAACAAGTCACGACAAAGAAATTTCAAAAGAAATACGATGTTTGTCTTTCATCAAACATAACAAAAATATTTCCCATCATCCTTAATCACTGTATCTAATAATCCCCATGCTTTAATATTGAAACTTATGAGAAGTATGCAGAGGTTAACCTTCAATACTAGGTCATTTATAACAACTATAACCATAGTGGAAATATCGACATATTCATGTGAAACCATAGAGGAATATTAACCAAGTCCTTCCACGACTGAGCAGTGAGGACACATGACGAGTCTTGTTGGGATTCACAAAGACACTTCATAGAAACTGAGTTGAAAGGCATGTAAGAATTTTTCAATGATATCCAAACCAACCAATAGGTCGAAATAATGAGAGACCTCCCAGGTTCGAAACCCAAACTTTAGTCAATGATTAAACTTATCTATAGTGGGGAAGTAAACCATGACGAGGGAAGAATATAAAATGAGGGTTTAAATATCAAGTTTAAAACGAACCAAGAGAGGAAAAATCACCAGTGGTAGCCATCACATATTTTCCCCACTGTACCCACAACTCCACAACTTCCCACATAAAACCCAAAATTCTAGAACTTACTCACAATTTCACCTTTAAAACCAAACCCAAAACCTTTTAATTTGTTAGCAAGAAAAATTACAAAGGTGTGATACAAATCCATGTTGGGTTTCTAATAGAACCAACTCTTGTTTTCCAAGAGCAAGAATGAAACAATATCATCAATGGAATTGCACAATGAGTGTCAACTTCCAAAATTTTTTCACCACTGGATATGATGACACAAAACATGAAAAACCCATAGAGCCCAAGCATAGCTACAAGAAAGGAACATGGGTATACCATAACAAAGAAAACCTAGAATCTCATTCTGTATAAACCCATAAAAAAATTTGAAACTAAATTTACACTGGTGAATACCACAACCAATTTTCAACAACAACAACATATATACACATACATATACAATAACCTGATATCTCATTTCCAGGATTCACGTAGGGAATATAACAAAACTTATATAATTTCAACAAAACAAGAACTTAGATGGAGAATTCCATAAAACCCAAAGAATTTTGTTTCAAACCCAATTATCTATATAGAATGGAATACACAAAACCCAGGTTGCCACCCCATTTATCATTTCGAGCCTTAACAAAACCCCATAATATTATTACAGTCACCATCTGAGCCAAAAATAAAAATACACACTGCATGCAGACTTCCAGAGCCAATATTTCACTTTTAATCATAGCAGAGTTAAACAATTTGATGCATGGAGAAGCCAAAATAATTATACCTGTGCAAAATCTCTTATTACCCACAAGGATCAAGCCAAAATATTACAAAAAACTGAGAAATCTGAAACAACCATTAATAAAAATGGCAAAACTCCAAATGAAATGCAAAACAAAAGGTGGTGTAGTTTGAAATGGGGTAAGAACGATGTGCATTCATTGCATGTCGTTTCTCCTATCCACCACCATTCAATGTTTCCAATGACTCAGTTCACGATGGAGCACACTTCAACATATCAACCCAAACATACACTATGCAACATTCAATGTTTAAGCATTACATTGTATTCCATATGATATCCAACATTTAATATTATAATCCTTAAGCCACCATAGATCATAATACTTACCACCCATGCGATGCCAACCATAAGTTATACCAAAAATATATGCATTCACCATAGAAGTAATGTTATCCACCACTTTCATGTTATCAAACTTTTAAAAGACCATATCACACATTCATTCCAATTAGGAGCAGAACCATCGTATAATAATAATGACCTATGCCCATAATATGTAACATAGAATGAGATTTATGTTTTTTGCACCAGAGTTTGAATTAATATTTGTATTTGATGATATTCCAAAGCCTTAATACCCTTCGATAGTAACTAAACATCAAGTGTCAAATTAAAACACTTTAAAACCCATATTGAAAGCATAACCAACCTCCAAATATATAAGCAATAAGACCCTTGATACCCCTTTTATCTGTTGGTGAATATTATGAATTCCTTCGCCAATCATATATATCAAAAGTATTTTACCCAATTTAAACTAGAATCAAAACCTTTGCGAAATTCATATGCTTAGTGGAGGGAATCAGTTTTACTTGTTTGTTTTTAAGGGGTCCCACCTACTATATATTATTATCGATAACATAAATAATAATGCATTGCAACTTATTTGTAGGAAGGACTTGTGCGTCAACAATGTGTTATTTTTCTAACTCTGACACCTAGGTATCTTGTTTACTAGTGATTTTCTTGTTGTAAATCAAATTAGAAGCTCACAAAACAAAATACTCTACTGGAATAATTGACTCCAATAAATAATGGAAGTAATATTGGAATTTAAATCTCATACACAATACACAAATATATTCTTCCCTTCAAATCGACTTATCATTAGAATAATATCAAATCTTACACAGGCTCCCTTACCAGGAAAATGATCCATAGAGAAATACAAAAAACTATAAAAAAACACATGAAACCCTAGAAAATACTCCTTGGTTGTACAATCCCATACAATCAAGTCTTAGACCTTGTACACACTTGTCCTCACTATCACCCATGTATGCACACACTTTTCCTCACTGTAGCCTATGTAGACATGCGCTTGTCTTCATCGTGAAGCATGTACAACTTCATACTATTGATGTGGCTCTGAAATCTACTTAATCATTTTGCAACTTCCCATATTCTCTCTTCTCCTTGACTTGTAATGATATCTAAATGAAATTCCTTCTCCACCTATCCAATATTTCCTTGAGAAAAAATGTTTCTTTTCTCTCACTATAATGAAAAGTATAAAGTGTCTCCTCCTTCACCCTTGCCATGCTTTTATAATAGTGATTTATGACCTAACCCTAATATCCAAAGTGATTGACGGTTGGGATTAAATCTCACCTCACTTGAGATAATTGAAAATATTTAATTCACTAATGCTAATAACTTTAACATTTTATTGAATAAAAGTCAACTAATTAATAAAATCAATTTACTTTAATAATTCCTTTAGTTAAAGTAAATTACTAAGGAAGAAGGATTTGGATGACTTCCACAAATTTATACACTTAGACCTATGTGGGAGTACATATCTGATTCTACAAACATCAACACTCCCTCTTAGTAATGAAGGTATTATGCACCACTCCAAGTTTATCCATGAAGAACACAAACTTCCGTTTAACCAAGGATTTGGACATAATGTTTGTAACCTGCTCATCTATGGAAGCATACTGAAGCTTGACTGCTCCCTTCTAGATCATGTCTCCGATGAAGTAATATCTAATCTCAATATGCTTGGATTTGTCATAGAATACTGGATTCTCAAATATTTTTATACAACTTTGATTAGCATAATATATCATCGTGGGCTCCAACTCCTGATCAAATAATCATGTAATCAATTTGAAAATGGATTCACAACTAGCCACACTCGCTACCATATAATCCACCTTTTCTGAACTGAGTGCTATGGAAGTATGCTTCTTGTTTAACCATGTAACCACAATTGATCCCAAGATGAAGAAATACCCTGAGGTGTTCTCCTATTTATTGCAATCCCTGGCCAATATGAGTTTGCATATCCCTGCAACCTCACTCCATCACCTCCAAGATACTTCAATCCATACTCTAATATACCTCTTAAGTACCTGAGCATATGCATTACTAGTATCCAATGCACTTTCCTTGGATCCATCATGGAATGACTCAACGTGTTCACAACAAAACATATATCTAGTCTAGTGTTCATCAAATATATCAAAGAATCGATCAACTTCCTGTATATCCTGGGATCCACCAAATCTAAATATGAAGTGAAAAAATTCTTTGGGTTGGTATCAATAGGTGTAGCTATCAATCTACAATCCTCCATCCTAAATATCCTCAATATATATATATATAGTGTACTTCCCTTGACCAAGGAAGATCTCCCTCAATATCTGTCATACCTCTAACCCCAAGAAATAATGCATCAATCCAATATCCTTCATATTGAACTCTATAGAAAAATATTCTTTTCACCATACTATAAGCTCATATACACCCATGAGAAAACAATAATCCATGTACAAGACCAAGATGAGTGGATTAGCCTCAACAAGTATGATGTATAAGTTAGGATCTGCCTCACTCTTGGTGAAGCTCATACTCAACAAGTATCCGTTAATACTATAATATCATTCCATGGGTGCCTATTTGAGTTCGTACAAGGCTTTCTTTAGCCATCACACATGAGACTCACTCCCATGTATCTCAACTCCATGATTTTTCTCTATATATACATCTTCATCAATGATCCCATTGAGGAAAATTATCTTCACATCCATCTAGTGAATCCTCAACCCCATAACTGAAGAAATAGAAATAAAAACTCTAATAGAATCATACCTAGTGACTAGATAAAATGTCTCCTCATATTCCACTCCCTCTCTCTAAGAGAATCCTCTCGCCACAAACCTCACATTGAACTTCTCAATGCTTCCATTTTCAACATTCTTGATCTTGTAGAGCCACTTGCAACTAACGATTGACTTCCCTTCCTATATCGACACTATGTCCCAAACATGATTCCTCATGATAGAGGTGTACTCATCCACCGTGGAATCCGACCAAACTTGATGATCTGTTTCTTTCTCAAAACTTGAAGGCTTAATATCAATTATTCTACTCAAAAGTTCCATATACATAGGAAAATTCCTTGGAGGCATTCTCTCCTTGACTGCACTCTTAGGAGACTCCCCTGCATACCTCAATGTATGTAACAACCACATGGGTCTCATAACATAACTAGAATGTTAAGCCCTAATATTGGCTCATTACCACTTAATTGGGGCATATTAGATTAGTAATGTTATTTTATTTATGTCGGCTCTAGGCCATTAGTTGCAATTTAGATTAGTAATGTTATTTTATTTATGTCGGCTTTAGGCCATTAAACCTCCTAGTCTCCTATATATACCAAGGAGACATTTTCATTTTGAATCATCTTGGACTTGAACATTTAAGTGGGGTAAAAGGAGGTTGCCCCCTCGAAGAGGCTTATTATCTGAAATTATCTCTTT
>JASDQU010316173.1:0-13344 GCA_032191745.1 Picea mariana | reverse complement strand
GAAATTATCCTTGTCTTATTATCCTCTTGCCTCCTCAAAATCCCAGGTCACCGGGGACGTCTCTCCTGGGCCTCACTTCCCTAAATAGAAAGAACCTTCCCATCGTGGTGACATTGGGTGGGATAGGTTCCCGTTACGCCGGTTTGACCCACAAGACTCAATCCTTTTATCCTAATTACAAACTGCGTGATAACATGTCCTTTTGATTCCTACCTGGCTTCTTAATACACAATTATTTGACTACCTTACTGTATATTGGAATGTCTTTAATGGCTTGAAGTAGGGGAATCTTGACACAAATATTCTTCAATTCATTCAAAATGTCAAATTCCGATCGGGTGGTAGGTTTCTCGATTACCAATTGGTCTGGATAAGGAGGGACCTTCGTAATTTGTGAAGGTTCATTTTGGGGAAGCTTGGGTTCTTGATTCTTTGGGATAATAACATATTCCCACCTAGTGTCATCCATAGGTTGTTTGGTGGTTTCTTCTTCCTAGATGACTATTGAAGGTCTCTGCCTCTCCATAATTTTTCCCGATCTTAGTTGAATTTCCTGTAATGGAACATGAGTGATAACATATGTCGAGAAGGCCTACATCTGAACATTGTGAAGAGGTTGAGGGGGATTATTATTTGGGTTTGAAACTGGTTGTGACGGTAATAGTGTCGGTCTCGTGGAGCTAGCATTTTGATATTGTAGCGGTTGTTGTTGTGGAATAGGAGGTAAAGGTGGTGGAACAAAACCTGGCAGAAGCTATGGAGTGTTCGGTGGGAACTGAGGATAAGTATGGTTGGACATAGGGTTAGGTGGAGCTTGAGGGTTTCCTTGGTTATGTCCTCCTCTCCATCCTTGGAACCAAGGATGTTGGTACTGAGTAGACCATTTTTTCCAACCTGGTGAGTTCCATTGTTGTTGTTGTTGATAATAGGGTGGAACTTGAGATTGCAGATCTGGGTATGTGGGCTGGTTCCTAGGCTGCCATGGCCTCCTAGGTGTATAAGAAGACTCCTCAGGCTCTCCACTCCTATAGATGGCTAATAAACTGGGAAATGATGGAAATTTTTCAGTCACATGGTCTTCTGTACAGAAGCAACAAACTAAAATGTTATCTAATGGGCATTCCCTTGAGGAATGCTTCCTCCTGCATCTTGGACAGTATATGCTCATTGCTACATTTTCCTCTTCCTGTTTCTTTTTGATTTTAAGGGTATCCAACTGGGAACCTATTGTGCTTAAGATGTCTGTCTTGAAGTTTTCTAAAAGGTTTCGTATCTCTGCTCTCGTGATACCACCTGAACTAATTGGTTTTAGGTTTCTATTGTAAGGGTCTCGAGCATTCTTCCCTGTTTTGGCTCTACTCCTTGAGTAATTTTTACACATTTCACATATTTCAGAAAATGGTTTATGAGAGATGTCACTTGATGCCATCAGGTTAAGCATATCTAGGTATTATTCTAAAATTCCCTTAAGTAAATGAGCCCTAATTGCATCCTCTGGGAGGTCATGGTATTTTGACTTCTGGGAGATATAACCAAATCTTTCCATATAATCTTCGAGGGTATCATCTTCCAATTGTTGGATTTTAAAGATGTCATTAAAAGACTCTTTGGTCTTGCAGTAGTCTTGGTACTTTTTAAGAAATATGTCTTTCATGGCTTCCCAAGACCTAATACTAGATTCTCCCAACCCCATGAACCATCTTAGTGCAGAGTCTTTGAGGGTGGTAGGAAAGAGTTTTAATTTCTGGGCATCTTGTATGTAGTTGTAGCTCCTACACAAGATGTCAAATTCAAATAGGAAGGTGTCTAGATCTTCACTATTTTTACCATAAAAGGTAGGCAATGCTGAGAGAGGAATATTCTTCATGTTGACATTGGGAGTGGTGTCCAAAATTGGAAACTCGAAGGTAGTTTCGGTTTGGTTTCCAGTTTCTTCTTCCTCCCTGTGTCTTACATTGTTATGGTCTTCCTGATCATCCATATTGTTTTTTTTTTCAAAAAGAGAGTACCTAGGTGGTTTTATCTTTGAAGAGAACAAGGTTTCCCTTTGATGGAAAGGTCTTCCTACTAATTGGATATCTGGGACTCTACTTGAGCTGGTTGAAACTATTGGTGCCAAAGTTTCTATGTCAGTTTGAGAGATAATTACATTAGTTGAACTACCAAACAAAAGATTCAGGGTCTATGATGTCTTCAAAATTAGGATCTCCTGGTGGTGGTGTAAAAGAAAAGGTTGTATTGTTTGGTTATGCAGAAGGCTCGAGTGGTCTTGCCTCCTGCCCCAATATGATTGATTCTTCAATTTCTTATTCTATAGTGTTCCATGTGTTAGTCCCTTAAGAGACTATTTTATCTCTTTGAGTTGAGCTAGCTCCTATTTTTTGGTATCGGTCTGCGGATTTTATAAGTGGAACGTCCCTTCCCCCAAAAAGGTCAGAAGGAACCTTGGTTGAAAGGTCTGATTTAGATTTAATGTATCTACCTTTTGGACCTTTAGGTCTTTTCATGAAAGAAAGAAAAAACAAAAGAAAAAGATACCATTTGGTTTCTAGGTCTATTCATGAAAGTAAACAAAAACAAAAAGAAAAAACTACCATTGGGTTTGGGGGATCCTGCAATAGCAGATGCGCATGTTCTTACCTCTCGTCTTAAAGTCCCCCCGCCACGAATAAAATGCTAAGGTCTAGGAATGATCTATTTCCTAACTACTTCTTACCTTGAGACAACTCCCCGACAACGATGCCAAAAATGATGGGTGTTCTATATGCACTAAAAACCCTCAATTAAATTGTCAACCCGGGGTAAGTAAACTTGAAGTTGTAGCAAAATATATTCCAAAGGTAGAAGGTTTGGTAGTAGTATAGTCTAACTAAGGAAGTGGCTATCTAAGGGCTAATCTATTCAAGCAAAGATATCTATTGAGAAAACCCTACTAAGGAAAATTAAACTACGTAACCTAAGTACTTTTGGACCAAGGATCAATGGATAGTTCTAAGAAAACAAGTGAAAACCCTACTTCAAGCAAACTAGTTCAACAATAAGAAATAAGCAAAAAAAAACTACTTTAAGCAATAAGGAAATAACAAAAGCAAACTACTTTAACTTGCCTACCTAAATTCAATGAGCAACTACCTTCTAAAAGCAAGTAAATAAACAATCAACTATACTATCAAAGCAAGAATAGACAAGTAAACAAGTAGCCTATTAAAGCAAGTAAACAACTAACTACCCTAAGATAACTTCTATTGCAAGTAAACTAATTAAGACTTCTCATTGAACAACTATCTAACCTAAGAGGCAAGTGAACTATATTCTTAATTCAAACTTCAAAACTACTTCTAATTCATAAAAATAAATCTATTTAATTGAAAGCAAGAAGAACTAACAACTAAACTTTAATCTATAATAAGCAAAGTGCTCTTTAATCTATCAAAGAAAAAGACTATATATCCTACAACAACAATAAAATTATATTCTGATCTACGAAAGCAAAAAACTATCTTTAACCTATGAAAACAAGAAAATATATTTTAACCTATGAAAACTCAAATATAGTGTTAGTGGTTGTGTGAACGTCTTCGGTGTCTTATAATATATCGATGGAACTTGACAAAAAAATATAATTCAAGTGGTATAAGCTCAACACTGATCTCAATAGCAAAGTGAAAGGTATGGATTAAACAATCCAATGATAATTTAGCCATTACTGAAACAATTGTCAATTACCCTGCATATTCATTTATTAACCATCAACAATATAACGAGATCATAATTGTACTTCTATACTATGTAAGCAAAATTCATACTTAAACTCAACCATTAACTAAGAATTGTAATTGCAATCTAATTCTAGGAAATAAAATACATAAAGTGAAATTATGCTATATCTATCTTAACAATTCAAACTGCAATAAGGAAAATGATTAAGAACAAAAATTAAAACATGACATTAAAAAGTAAACTAACAAATACATTAATCAACAACTAATTAAGCAAGATCTACATAAAAATGAAATAAGCAATCTGTAATTAAAAACTGAAACTAATCCTATCCATCCATCGAATCCTTGTTAAAGAAGATATGTAATAAAACTTTGTTCTATCCTATTTCAAACTCTGTTTTAAATTTAATTCTAAAAGCGTAAATAAAACACAATCTAATATCTAATTGCACATGGGGTTAGTCTATGAATTTGCAAATTCGTTCCTAAATAAAAGATCAACGCATGCTAACACAATCCTTCATACTAACTTGCAAAAGAGAGTTAAAATGATTAAACTAAAGCAACAAATTAATTAACAAAATAATAATGCATGTACAGGAAATAAAGAGAGACAACTAAACTATAAAATGCATAAACAACTTAAAGAATAGTTACAAGACTGTTGGTGGGCTCCCTAGCAAGTCATGGTCACTTCTTAAAAGCACACCACGAACTCAACATTTCAATTTCACCATGAAAACTCAAAAACACAGTTTTTATATAATCTGGCAATGAAAAATGGCAAAACAGAGTAAAATCGTGTTTTTATCTATCACACTGATACTTCAACTACTTAACTTCTATTTTACCACCACGATGGTATTTATAATATTTATAGACTAAGTGGTCGACCAAAGGAGGGTCGAACCACTTCTAAATTCGGCAAATTACATTAATGGTGCCCTAACTGCCGAAATAGAGTGAGCCAATAATCGCCCTGCTTAACAACTTAAACTGAGTTTTCAAGAGTTTAGTAGCTGGAGGGGGAAAGCACGAGAAAAACCCATGTTCTTGATTCGCCCACCACTGGCCGCCAATACCATAATCGCCAAATCACCCACCGTTTTTGTGCAAGACGTAGTGCTGGATGAAGTGCCGGACTGGGTACTGGATCGAGTACTGGAAGGAGTGCCAGAAGCAAAAATGTGATGCATTTTTTCCTTGTAACACCAAAAAATGTGAATTAGATCCTTGGAAACATAAAAACGTGATAAATTATACTCAATATCAACATTAAACACAAATCATACATACCTAGTGTAGATCATACCGTTTTAGCACACAATTCTTCAAAAAGATTCTCCAAAACATGAAAAACACATATGTACATTCGACAAAAGTGTCTAATAACTGTCATAAAATTGATTATATCTCGGGCCCAACAGGGTCCAAGGGAGAAATACCAATATATATTAATTTGACCCATTTTCCTAAATTTGCTATTTGTATATGAACCTTCCCATTTTTGATTGAGTGTTCCCAAAGCCAATCAGTGAATACATGTAAGAGGGTGGGTGTGAGTGGTCACATCCAAAGTTATTGGGCACATGGGGGTTGAGTACAATTAGCTTGGGGAAGACTGTGAGTCAAGAAAGGAAATCCAAAGAGAGGAAATTCGTATGGGTTGGACAACAATTTTGAGTGAGTCAAGTTTTTGCATGGCAAACAAGTAGAGAGCAAGAAACAGAGCTTGAATCTTATGTGACCATGGAGGGAAAATTCTAGAGCAATATGGATATTAATTGGAGAAAAATAGAGTTGGAAAACTGGAGAGCCAGGTTGTCAAGCCTGAAGAGTGAACTCCTGGGTGAGTTGCACTAAAACAACAAGTGTTTGTTGTTGGTTTGCTGATAGTTTTCCTAGCAGCAGTTTCCCTTGAGTTCCTAGCTAAGAGATTCCTAGTTTCTTGTGCCAAAGAGACCTTGATAAATGAATGGGACACCCAAGGGACTAGGATCAATTAAGGGGTACATTCCTTGGGTTCGACAGGTTAAGAGGAATAGAGCTGGTGGAAAATCGGGATAGCTGTAGGAGAATATCAGTTGGGTTGAGAGTTTTATGAGCTGTGAGTGGACTGTGAGAGACCACCCTCTTTTGTGGATTGCTAGACTTAGCTTGGGGGTGATTGGATGTTGATATTTAGAACAATCAATCTATGGTTGGGTGGAACTTCCATCCCAAGCATCTGGTTGCACAACTATTGTGAAAAGATAAATGTTTAATTGTTATGTTACATTATGTGTTTAATTGTTCTGCACGAACTCTGTGTATTTGAAAGTGATTTATATCCTATTGTAATGAGTTGTTTAGCTGCATTTCATGTTGATTATTAACATGTTGTAGATGCAACTATTTTATGGTTGTAGACAATAGCTAGATCTATTTTAATTCATAGTTGTAAGCTACAAGAAACCAACTAATTATAAATGAATTAATTTAGTTAGCAAAATTTTCATTTTTAAGAGTATTATCCACTGTAATGTCACTCAGATGGGTCGAGGGACATTACATTATGGTATTAGAGCTTCTGGTTCAAACACTGGGCTTGTATGGGTTCAAACCAGAACGAATTGGTGAAATTTTTTGTTGCATATTTTGTATATGATTGATTTGGGGGAAAAATGAAGATTTTAGAGAGAAATCCCGAAGTCCGTGAGTCAAATCCAAGTTTTAATGACTTCAGAAGGTTTGAGAGGGTTAATGGAGTAGAGAGGTGAAATTGCAGATCGAAATTCGACCTAGAATGGTCAAAATTCGATTTTTAATGACCGCCTATAGAGTTATGGGAAGTTTGGTAGATCGACGACTGAGATCTCTTTTGAACTCGAGATCGACGACTGAGATTCACTATGATAAATTTAAAAATTTGTAATGTTTCAGCCGTTTGAAATTTTGATTAAATCAATGACCATGATTCATTTCGGGGGATGGGAAATGGATCAGATCGATGATTTGTATTCATTAGGGTTTTGGTTTAAAATTTTCTAAGTGTGAGGTTTGACAGTAGAATCCACTGACAGCCGATGGTCAGATCAAAGAGTTTTGAAAAGTGTTGGAAATTCGCTAAAATAAATCACAGACGATCGATGGATGGATCAGCCGAAATGACGAAGAGTTTGGGTCATCCATAAGACATATATGACCTTTGATGGTTGACAGTCGAGGGTCGACTAAAACCAAAAAAGAATTTTCAATTTCCGATGAACATTTCTGATTACCGATGGGCCAATGGTCGGGTGTTGACTGATTTTGGCAAAGTGTTCTAATCAAGCAAGAGAAGTCGTCGATGGCCGATGCATCGATGGTTCGACATCGACCAAAGTCAGAGAGGTGTTCGGGTTGTCCAAGAGAATTGGATGATCGCTGATGGGGGAAAGAGGATGATGTTGTCATCATCCACATGTCATGCCACATTATCATCCATGTTTCATGCCACATCACCCAATTTGACACCTTAGGATGACGTGTCATTCCATGTCATCATCCACGTGTCATGCCACATTAGCAGTTGTCACATCAACTGACATAAGTGGCTGATGGTCAATCGATCGATTTGGGAAAGTGTTCGATAGTCATCAAGGATCACTGATCACCAATGAGCCGATGGTCAGGCATCGACAAATTTAGCGGGGAGTTTTTCATTCACCAACAAATATCGTCGATGACTGATTTAAGAGTTGTTTGAAAATTGGGTGTCGGGGAAATGGACTGACAGATTGATAACTTTGGAAAAAGATTTTTCACATCCAAAGGATGATATCAATCACCGATGAATGAAAAGGTCAGATCAATGGTTGCTATGTATCATGATTTGAGATCGACGATTGAGATTTAAAGAACTGTTAGAGTAGTAAAATAGTGATTTTTTTGTGAAATTTTTTGAAATTTTCATATTTTTAAAGGTCATTAACTTGCGGAGCATTTTTGAGGCCCCAAACGACATTTTTTGCAAGTCAAAACCCACGAGAACAAAGTGTTCAAAGGTACATTTTGTCTCTTCATCTCAAATAAAATAACTTGAAGAGATCTATCCAACGAGCTAAACAGTTCACGAAACAGAGCTCGTCTGAGAAATTTACAACCAAAACAGTGAGGGTAAAAGTTTTGCACCAATATTACTTCCAGAGGGTGTAATTCTATGCTCAGAAGTCCATTTAGGGCACAGGAGCAGTCGATGGAAATATTATGAACCATAGAAGCTAGCGGTGGAGTCATATTTTGGTTATGGGCACCTGAAAAAGTGCAGGAAGATAAATAAGACACCTGTAGCACACATGAGTAAATTGAGTAAAACAACCTAAACTTCTCCGAACCATAAAGGATTATGAAGGCTCAAGAAGAGATACTTTAAAGCTTGAACATGTTGCATGAGAAATTCAACAAGTATTCTGGCACCAAGCAAGAAACTAGTGCTAGAAAAGTATCATCATCTAGATCCCATATCAAAAGGGATGATCATGGAAATGATAGGTAGTCAAGAAGCAAGAGAAAACATCATCATTCTCCAAGGCATTCCACTAGAAGAACTCATGCAAGTTCAGGACTAGGAAGAAACCCAAGTGTGTCTTCTGTTGCAAGGAAAACAATAGGGACTGAGGTAGACATCTTGCAAGGTGAAATCAGGAAAATAAATCCACCTACTTTCAATGGTGAACATAGGAAAGGAGAAGAGGTAGAGGTCTGACTGTTGGAAATGAAGAAATATTTTCAGCTGCATGATTAGCCATCCCAGGAGGAAGCTAGAATTTCCACCCACCACTTGCAAGGGAAGGAAACCATGTGGTGGGATCAACTTAAGCAAGCCAATAGCCTTGATGAGAAAAGGATCTTATGGAGGCAGTTCAAAGGATATTTTGCAAGAGAAATATTGGTCCTAGCATTACTATGAGAGAAAGATGAAAGAGGTTTTTGAACCCAAGTTGGGATCCATGACACTGGAGAAATATGAGAAGATGTTCTTTGAATTGTTGAAGTATGTTTACTTCATCAAGGATGAGAAAGTCAAAATCCAAAGGTTTCTAAGTGGGTTACCCTCCTTCTATAGTGACACGATTCAGTATGATAACCCCAAGACCTTAGAGGAAACCATAAGGAGATAAAGGCACCTTTATGAGCAAAGTAAAGGAAGGCTAGTGTTCCAAAAGGCTTGGAAAGACAAGATGAAATGGAAAAAGGATCAAAGGAAGAAAGGTTTTAAGCCACCCTTTTTCAGAAATAACTCCCAAGAAAATGAGCAAGGTCAGGAAGCCCAAAATGAGCTAAAGAATGCATATTCATTTGGGAAAAGGCCAAGGAAACAACCTGTTCAATGTTGGGGATGTGAGGGGAATCACTTATATAGGGATTTCCCTCACAAAGGAGAAATAATGAGGACTATCCACAACATTCAGGAGGCTGAAACAATGAGATATATGGGAGGAATCATGCCAAGGATTTATGCAACCTTGGACAAGAAGAAAGCTGAATATCAATACCCCATGATTGAATTGGAAGGTAAGATTGACAATCAACCCATAGAAATTTTGATTGATTCCATAGCTAGCCATGTTATACACCATTTTTTCACCCTTTTCTAAGTGTCGTAAAGTGTCGCACTTCACTTTGTTTAGTGACATTAGTGTCACAAATTCCATGGTCCATTTTTCTAAGTGTTGTACCTTATTTATTACACTTTTATTAAGTGTCTCCACCTAAACACCATGCAAGAATGATCCATTACATCCCCTTAAGCATGAAGAAGAAGAAGACACCTTTAAACCCTACAAATCTGACCTTTTCCACTAAGTCATGGATCTATTTGCCCATGGATTCCCCCTTTCCATGCAGGGGGGAAACCATACTCTTGTTATAATTCCAGGGGGGCTTCCTAGACACCATGTATACCTCTCTAGGGGAGCGTCCAGGAAGATTTGGTCAAAATCCATGAATCTAGGGGAAATCTTCAAGGAAGTTCTGGATGGTTCTGGGTTTGTTTTATTATTTGCATCAAGATATGATTCAAGCCTCCTTCCATCCTATTTTGGATCAAGCATAACCATTAAGATAACTCCAATCCAAACCTAATCCATCTTATCCTCAACTACACTCCTGGTTTATCCTAGTGGTTCGGCTTTTCTACATCTATATAAGTGAGAGGGGATGGAAAAGAAGCGTACCAAACTTATGATCTTGTCAAGGAGTTCCAAGCATTTGTTTATGTGAAGACTTTGAGCTGGATTCATGTTCAAGGGATGGAGAAAGAAGCTTGGAGGATTGCAACATATTGCTTTTCATTGAATATAATAACCTGACCTATTTCTCTTATACGTTCTTGTTCGTTTCTTGTCTATTTGATTAATTGGTGTAAGTTATCAATTGGTAGGGTTTCTATCACCTAATCATAGATAGTAGTAGGAGAAGGTTTCTCTGTTCTTGTAGGTTTGACTTCATGAGGAAGCTATTTGGATTGGAGCTCAACCATTGGAGCGACGAGGACAAACGTAAGAAATTAGGTGCACATACCTTCTCTCCTTCTCTCTCAACCCTCCCGCAAGAAAATAGGATAGTTATTTAAGAGGATGTTAGTGTCCATTTTTTAGATACTGTCTCATTTATAGGAAACCCAAGTGAGGGGAACTAAACCTGCCTACAGGGGGAGAATTCTCACCACAGTAAATTTGCGACCATATTGGGGAAATCAAAAGATGCGACTCCACTGGGGAGAAATATATATTTTTTATTAGGTTTATATCCCTCTGAATCCTTTGAATTGGTCTACACTTTTCTTCTTTTTCTTTGGCACCCTTCTACTCATCAAATCCCTGATTTTTTTTAAGAAATTTTGTTAGATTTGGACCTTCAGGACTTTTGTAAAGCATCCCTTAACCTTTGGATGACCCCTATATAACTTCCACATAGCATCTTGGAAACTTGTTTCTAGGCCACTTGCGAGCATCCATCACCCATTGGACGCTCTATTTTCCATTCTGGAGGAGCGTCCTCTTGTAGCAGACTAGTTTTTGAGCCCTGTTTTATGCTTTTTCTTAGATTTTGCTCAGTTTCTCTGTGACTGTTTGAGGTTATTTTTTGAGTCTATGTGATCATCTCTATATGTTTGGATGAGATTTATAATCTATTTTATTAATAGGTTTTAGTTTCTTTCTTTCTCATCCTCTTTTCAAATTGCTTGTGTGTTTGAGATTGCTTAGTCTTTTAGCCTAGATGCTCCTAATTTGCCTCTTACTTTGCTTGCTTGAGAACTTCACATTATCAATCATTTTCATTTCCTTCTTTTGATTTTGTATTGGTTGATTGGTTGTGAGCCATTTCGTCTTCATAAAAAAATATCACTTTTCTGGATGATTAAGACTCTCTCGTTTACTGCAACCCTATTTCTTGCTACTCGTGTTTTGATGATTTTCATGAGTGTTTCTCTGCTTTCTCCTTTGCATTTTTGAGTCCTCGATTGAACATGTTATCTCACACTTTTTTTCTTTCAGTTCTCATCCTTTTTTTGAGTGCACTTTGTTTGATTGATTTTTTGCCTCGTCTTTCTCTTTATTGAACATAAATCTCTTTCATTTCTCTTGAAAGTTAAGAAGCAAAAAAGTTTGCGTATCTCCTTACATGCATAATCAAATGAAGAATTGTTTTTGCATTCTTTAGGAATTGATTTTGATATATGTTTTTAGAAAGAGATATTTTTGTGTGTGGATTTTGGTTTTGGAAACTTTTGCTTGGTAGTTTGGCATCATCTTGATCCATGGAATTGAAAGTTGCATAGTTTTGAGTTCTTTCTTGTGTTAAGAAGAATATAACTCTTCTCCTTCCCATACATAGAATTCATCGAAAATAATGAACTGCATATCATTCTTTTGTATTATATTGGATTTGAGTCTCTCTCACATCATTAATTTAATATCCATGAACCCTTTGAGTAAAAATCCATTAAAATCAATCACGCGCTAATAAAATCAACTAGAACATTTTTTGGTTTTCGTGCAACAACACTAGCACATGATTAGGGTCTTTGGAATAGGTAAAGTGATTAAATATTCCAAGACTACTAAACAGATTGTAGAACACTAGCGAGCATACAAATCTAACTTTCGTATAAGCATAGTTGGGAACCCCTTCTCACATAGGGGATAAACACAAGGTCGCGTGCATAAGAGCAACAAATATTACCACTCCAAATATTGACCAATCATAGTGGATAGAGCGTATATTGGGGATTTTTATTGAGAAACCACTAGTTTCATTTGGTCTTGGTGCTTCATAAATACTGAATCTATTCGGGGTCCTTAGGAGTCTTACCGGTCCTCTTGTCTTCAGTTCTCTTGAAGAGATTCAGACTTTGATATCCTGCCCATATGTTCGATTCTGACTGTTGATTATACCCACCCAGAGGCTGATTGTGAGTTGGTAACTTTAGTGGCCTTTCCTAGGTATCTATAGAGGTGACTGTGGGGATATTCCCATGGTACCCAGGGTAGACGTCGTATCACACTCTCAGTACCCTTAGAGGGTGATCCTGTGAAAGTGAGGGTTTCTTTCACTGAGAAGGGATGTTACATGGAGGTCAGGGTAACTGCTTCTCATTTCTTCACTAACGGCTTGACATCTGATCTTTGGAAGATCCTTGATCCTACTGTTGCTTGGTTGATTAATTTTAGTTTTATTAGGAGTTTTTCTCTTTGAATTTCATAGTCGACCTTAGGATCAAATATTTCATGGTATAAAAGGTATGGAACCTGACCCTCAGGGACCTCAACACAACGTTTCTAACGAAGGAATGATTGAAGATCAAACTTCTGAGACTGAGAGTATACCTTCTGGAAGTAGCCATCACATAGAAGAACCGATCACTACCATCGTTGAGAGCCTTGCATCTTCCATGAATCCTCTTTTTGCTAATCCACTTGGCCAACCAGTCACTGATCCACCATCCATGATATATTCTGATTCCTATTCTTCTTACTATTTATCGCCTGGTTCCACCCCTGCATGATCTCCTGGCATGCACCCATCATCTTTTGGTTTTCTTGAAGGACTTGGGAATTTATCTTTTTCCACAACTCATGTTAATACTACTGGTGCTTCCTCTTTATCGGAAATATCAATGACCCAGGTAATATCGGCTCAGCCACTTGTGCATACATCTTCCTTTGCACACAGGTCAGGTAATATTCCTGCTTCACTATTTCCACACAAGCACACACCAAGTGATTTACTTGGTCATTCCATCAGTCATATGGCCAATGGTCAAGTCATTCATACAACCAAAGTTTCGAAAGCTACTCATCCTCCATATTGACCATCACAGATTAGTACACCCTACATTTGAGGCCAATCTTCAATGGGAGACCAACCTTCAGCTGCATGGAAATTTTTTACTGAGGGGCAACCTACATGGTTACAACATCAACTCACCTAGGGGAAAACCACTCTTGCAAGTCCTTCTATCCCTACTTCCACTAGCCTATATCCTAGACAACCATTTCCAGGAGTTTCTAACCCTTTGTGGGGTCAACCCAATCTGGCGGGCATTCTTCCACAAGGAACTTTGCCCTTTCAATCCACAAACCTCATAATTCCAACA
>JASDQU010316164.1:3265-13345 GCA_032191745.1 Picea mariana | reverse complement strand
CTTCTGTGATTTTTCAACTTCTTCTTTTTGTAAAGAAGTTATCATCCTTTGGAAAGCATTTCTTGCTGCTTTTGCCTCTCTTTCCTTTTGCACTGTCTTGTCCATAGATTTCTTGGATTCTTGAAAATAACTCTGGATCATTTCCAAATTACAAAAAACCTTCTGTTGTTCTTCCTCAATATTTACATATATTTCTGATGCTTTATTCTTGAACTGGTCTATTTCAATTACTTGATTAGTAATTGAAATGATTTTATTTTGCAGAGATTTATTTTCATTACCCAGTTCCTGCACTTGTTCTTGGGTAATTTGAATCATCTGTTTTGCTTCAGTTAAGTTTTCATTTAACTTTTGTATATCCTGTATATCCTTAAGTCTGGCCTGTTCCAGGCCTTTTTGTATTCCCCATCCAATCATTTTTTCACTTTCCTTTAACCTGTCCTGTAGCTGTGTAATTTCCTGATCTTTCTGCTCAATCATAGTGATTAAATTTCCTACGGAGTACATATTGGCCGATGCTATGGCCCCCATATTCCCTGCTAAATCTGTAGCAAATTCACTTTCTTTTAGCTTTTTCCCATCAATAATAATTTTGTGTTTTTTGACTGTTTTCTCTCCTACAGGATGTAATTCCTGTTTCAACACAGCTCTCCATTTTTTGCTGAAAAAATAATCCGATGAAGGTATTTCATCTCTGCTAATTGGTTCTAAGTCACTCACATACAAAACTCCTTCATGAGGATTCCCAAAAGTAGCCTGTAGTGGGGTTAATGCTGTAATGGGACTCCCAAGTTTCTGTGAGGCTGTTCCTCCAACTGTTTCTGGAATTTCATCAAGGTTTATTGGATTTGTCTCTGCTCCTTTCCCTTTTTCTGTTTGTGTTTCCTTGATCTGGGAACTTTCTGTATTCTGAGGAGGAATCTCAGAATCCTTCAATTTACCTTTATCACTTGTATCGTATTGAATGATGGTTTCAAAACGGAGAGGAATGCTTTCTTGCTCTTTCTCTGAGGTTGACACTTCACCCTGCAAAATCTTTGGCAAACATTGTCTTCTATTTCTTTGGAAAAATGCAAACCCCACCTGTGCATCAGGTGATAAGGTTTTCACTCTGCTCTGAACTTCATCATATGACATAGCATTTCTGAAAATGTCATCATAAAATGAATCTTCATGTTCATATGATTTTAACCCACATTGTGTAACATGCCGATTGATAATTTGATATGGATCGTGTTTCATGTGTTCTATATCCACTAATTTCACTTCATTCAATGATTCGGCTTCTGACTTGGTATGAACTATGTTTAGTAAAACAAATTTTCCCGGATATATCGGAAAAGATGGCCATGCCTTCTTCTGTTGAGCTTTCAATTCATTTCCAATACCACCATTTATCAATTGATGAGCCACTTCTTTGCATATTAACCTATCTGGGAGTATTTTTGGGAGTGCATGTGGTGGAATAGAACATCCATAAACCCTAACATATGAGAAATTTTCTTCAATGAACCAATCAACAACTGTCTTAAGATTTTCTATAATGGTATGTGAAATCCGAGGAGGTTCACAACCAAAGAATATTCTGTGCAATGGAATAATTACAAAATGACACACCTCATAAAAATTGTTTTTGGCATTTTCTTCCCACAGAGCTGAATGATACTTATGAACAGGCTCTGTACAAGAAGGATTCCAACTCCAATTCATCAAAGGGAAAGGAGTCCTAAAACAGATAGCATCTATTATATAGGCTGACATATAAAAGGCCATTGTTTGTCCCTTTGACCTAGCTGTTTGATAATTCATAACCTCTATACTGATATTATCTGATAAAATCTTATGCCAATTGAAACTTCTTCCCTCTGAAACTTCTTCTAAGAGAGGTGTCCATTCTGCACTAAAGTGATTAGAATCTTTTTTCCCATATAGTCTGCATAACATCATTACTAAATACCTCATATAATCATTCAGTGAAGCAGCGGCGTATATCCCATGTAAATCGGCCCTAAATTTGTTTTCATCTCTGGACCATCCTTTTATCATATCAGGGTACGTTTGACCACCTTCAACACATTTTTTTTGTTGGAATGCAGCTAAAAACTCAGAATTAAACGTATGCCTATAATTGGGTGATAATTTATACATTACTTGGATATGTTCGGGCCTGAATGAGCCAATAACCGCTCCTTGCTCGTTCAGGATACTCCTTGTCGAAACGTCCACCTTATCCAGTGCCCAGGCAACCATATCTGTATATGAAACCAGTCACAGACGTGTTGCAACCTTATGAAGACCTGTTTCGGCGATGTCTTGGAGATGATTGTCTGTACCATTATCCGAATATGAAAGTTCATCTTCCATTTTCTCTGCAATTGCAGCCCATGATTTAACATTATGTATTATTCCAGCTGCAGTAGTATCTGAAATGATATCAACTTCCGGTTGTTCTTCGGTTTTCTTTGAATCCTTTTTGGGCGCCATAACTCAGCAGCAAGATTCCAAAGCGAACAAAACTACCAATGGTGGAGCAGCTCAGAAGAAGAGGAAAAACTCTGTATTCACTTGAAAACCTGTTGCAGAGTAGAATTCAGCTTTGAAATAATGTAAACGTTTCAAAAATTATTTCGAATATATCGTAAAATCTTCGAGATTTGTTCATCTGTTATGAAATAAATGCAAAAGATATTCCCGATAAATTGCTTTTAATGTTTGTACCTGAGTTCTTTCGATGTTTTCAAATATGATAGAAATTTACCAAATTAAATAATTATCACATTAATGATTATTAATTAAAAGTTTAAAACCTTAAACGTTGTTTTCAAGAGTGATTAATTAACGTTAATTTTGATTTGAATTGAGAACCCTTTCATCGGGGTTTCGGAACTTTCGATGTCAAGAAAATAAATCATCGCAAAACCCCGATCGCCGAAATCACGATATATTATTTAAGTTAAAACAGCTTTATTATCTTAATTAATCGAGATTAACCTTTTCAGGATTTCATTAATCAGGAAATCGGATATCGGGAAATCGGGGATCAGGAAATCAGAGAATCCGAGGTCATGAAAACTGATGTTCACAAAACCGCGAACTCTGATATCCCGATATGATGTTTATTCTTAATCATGCTTAGCAGTAATTAATTTATTCCCAAACCTCACTTAAGAATTAAATGAAATCGGGGATCAGGAAATCGGAACATTTGATGACAAGTTTCTTTGTTCGTGCGAAATTGCGAATCCCAATTTCCCGATAATATTAACTTAAAGTCTTAAAACCTTTTTTTAAATGTGATTTAAGTAAATGATGAATTAATCAAGGATTAATGTATCGGGAAATCGGGGATCGGGGTTTCGCTATTTGATTTGTATTGAAAATTGTTATTTTAAAACTGCGAATCCCGATATCCCGATATGAATTTAACCTTTCTTTAAGTTTTATCATTATGTTCATTTAAAATATTATTTGAAAAAGTGTTTGGAACATACATTCGTTTAAATTTTAACCATTATTTTTCCAAAAGTGAATCACAAGGGTATTTCGAATTCATCAAAGATGCAATGTTTTGTTTTTTAAAGGAATTATATAATGCAAAGACTCAAAGATACAAAAAAAAATTATCCTTAAGGTAAACATCAAGTTCTGTTTCAACATAGGCTCCAACTGGGGACCTCGTCTCCCTGTGGGACAAGGAGAACATGCAGACTCAGTGCCTACATTGGGTAATGGGGTCAAAAGTTTATCGTTGATAAACTGTTCAAATAATAAGAAAAATTACACGAATAGCCTCTGAATTTTTTTTCAAAACTTATCATTTGTTAAAATTCAGTTATGATCTTCTTCCAAATTTTCCTTCTCTTTCCAAAATTGAGTTAGTTTTGAGATGTTTGGAACAATCCTTAGAAGCTCAATAGATTATCGAACATTCCAGCTTGCGTCAATCGAAACAGAATTCATCAAATTAAACTGGGAAGCTCTATTTGACCTAAGACGAATATCCAGTTTTCGAAACAGTGATAAATAGAATAGATTATAGATAAGTGTGACACCCTTACAGATACCTCAGACATTGCTTCACTGCCAGCAGGCCTGTTTAGTACCCCGGTGAAATTATCTGTCCCTTTTTACTGAATTTCCTTTCATCGCTTCAATCGCTAATTTTATTTTTCAGGCATTGCTTCACTGCCAGCAGGCCTGTTCAGTACCCCGGTGAAGTTATCTATTTTATATTTTCAGACAAGGGCAATCATTTAAATGAATTTCCTTTCATCGTCTGTATGACTAGATGGGGGCAATCAGTTATGAATTTCCTTTCACCATCTGTCTTATATTTAGCTCAAAATTATGAAGCGGGGGCAATCAGTGATACTTAATATATCAGGGTTGGTGATCTTTGTATAATTTTATAATCAAGGTCTGTCCACTTGTTTTGATTATTCTAGGTCAATGTTTCTCAACCTTCAAAACTTCCTAAGTCAGTAGAGAAAAAGGGAAAACATTTTCAAAGGATCTTCTTTTGAGCAAGCTAAAAAGTTCAGAAAAACTATTAAACAACTTAAGATATATAGATTTAATCTCAAACTTAACCATTTTTAGTCATAGAGAAAAATATGAATATTGACCTATCTGAACTTAATTATTTGATAAATTTTCAATTTAATCCAAAATCTCTTCAACTTTCAGGAACATGGCTCAATATCAATACTGCTATAGTAGTTTGTCGCAATCGAGTACAAAACATGCAGCAGGTATGTGTTCACAGACTTGAGATATAACTGCACAGGAAAGCAGGGCATTCAGTCTTATGTCTTCGAAAATACGAAGACTAGACAGGCTCCTGGCCGACTGCTCAGGAAGAAACTATCTCGGAGACAAAAGATTATTTTTCTTTATATTTTTAAGATTTTACAAATTTTTATTTTTGACATATTAATTTTTTACTTTTTAACAATTTGAGAAAGAAACTTGTATGTACACCTTTATTTTATTTTATTTTAATTTTTATTTATTTATATATATATATATATACAAGTTTTTTTTTTTTTTTTTTTNCCATGTAATGTTTTAAGAAACGTGCATTAACAGGAGCATTTAGGATTTTACCATCTAGATTTTCCAATAAAAAAGAGTTGTTACCTTCAAAAGATGATATTTTAAAGGGTCCATACCAGATGTGATCAAATTTACCGTTTTTACCCGAATCTTCCTTTCGATCATCCCATCTTAGGACTAGATCTCCTGGAAGAAAGCTTTTGTTCTTGGCCTTTCGATCAAATAACAGATCCATATTATCCTGATACCTTTGTAGTTTTTCATCTATTACATCCCTGTGCTCCTGGACTTCAATTAATTGGTTTATTCTTCTGGTGAGAGGATTTGGCTCTTCCTTCTCATCCTGCCACAACTTCATTACAGGAAGTGCTACGTTTATGGGTAATACCACATCTGTGCCATAAACCATTTGAAATGGCGAGGTACCAATAGATTTCTTCGTTCCTATTCGATTTGCCCATAAAGCATACTTTAAATGTAAGTGCCAAGATTTTTTATTTTCCTTTAAGACCTTCTTAATTATGTTGATCAAACTCTTATTAGAAGATTCAGCCAATCCGTTTCCTTGTGGATAATATGTTGTGGAATGTTCTAATACAATGTTATATTTTTGACAGAAACTAATCATTGCCATAGACTTGAAAGCTTGAGCATTATCTGTTACTATTTTTCTGGGACATCCAAATCTTGCCAATATATTCTCTTCCAAAAATTTTATAACCACTGCGTCAGTGGCTTTCCTGGTAGGAATTGCTTCCACCCACTTGGTGAAATAATCTGTGGCAGTGAGAATCCACCTGTGTTGAGCGCTTGAATGTGGATTTATCTCATCGATGAAATCAAGCCCCAATTGCTAGAAAGGGGCTTCTGCTTTGACTGAAACTAATGGCATAGCTGGTAACTTCTGTTTCTCAGTGAAAAACAGACAAGGGTTACAAGCCCTTACCTTAGCATTTATATCAGGAAACAGCTTGGGCCAATAATAACCAACCCTTAAAATTTTGTATGTTGTTGCTCTCCAGGCATGATGTCCTCCACAAACCCCTTCATGAAACTGATTAATGACTTCCTCTGTCTCTGATTCAACTAAACAAACTAAGAGGAAACCGAGTGGGTCTTTCCAGTATAACTTTTTCTCAGAAATGCAATATTTAACTGCATGTAATTTCAATGTTCTGGCTTTGGAAGCTGACAATTCATCTGGACATTTCAAGGTTAAAAGATATGTTACTATATCTTTATACCAATCAGATGCAGTGAATTTGTCTTCAATCTTGTCTTTAATTATCTGATCATCAATCTCATTCATATCTATCCAGTCTTCTTCTTCTTGAGCGTTGTTCATTCCAAGAGCCCGAAAATTAGATTCTGCTAACAATCTAGCTAAACCCTGTCCTTTAACCAATTTAGTTGGCTTGACCTCCAAGTCAAATTCCTGAATTTTTGCAAGCCATCTACCCCTCTTACCGTCACTGTCAGCTTGCACTAAAATGTCCTTCACATCGCTGGTGGGCACGTATGCAATGATTTTGGAATGCAATACATATGTTCTAAAAGCCTTCAAAGCTTTAACCATTTTGTAGGCTTGCTTTTCCATTATGTTGTATTTCATCTCAGCGTCTCGGAGGCTCTTACTGAAAAAAGCGATGGGTTGCTCAAAACCCTCTTCATCCTTTTGAAGGAGAACAACAGCCAGTGTATGTTCTGAAGCAAATGAAAAGATGAAGAACTCCTTAAGATAGTCTGGACTTGCTAGCACCGGAGCTTCACTTATAACTTTTTTAATGTGATCAAAAGATGCCCTTGCTTCTGTTGTCCACTTAACTTTGCTATTCTTCCTGAGCATATCTGTTATCAGTTTAACAATTTCAGCAAAATTAGGAACGAATCTTCTTAAAAAAAATATTTTCCCTAAAAAAGATTGAATCTCTTTAACATTTCTGGGAATTGCTAATGTTTCTATGGCTTCTACTCTCTTCGGATCAATTTTTATACCATCTCGAGATACTATATGTCCTAACAATTTACCCTCCTGCATGGCGAAATGAGATTTTTTTGGATTTAATGAAAGACCATACTTGCGACATTTTTCAAAAGTTTGTTTTAAATGAATAATGTGATCTTCATCTGATTTTGAAAACACAGTAAGGTCATCCAGATATATAACAACAAACTTATCTCATTCTCCGACAAAGGCAATATCCATTGCTCGTTGAAATGTGGCTCCTGCATTCATTAATCCAAAAGGCATTTTATCATACATAAAAGTGCCCCAAGGAGTGGTGAATGCAGTCTTTTCCTTATCAGATTCACAAACAACAATTTGGTTGTATCCTAAGAAGCCATCTATCATAGACATCCTAGTAGCCCCTACTACTTTTTCCAGCACGTGATCCATTTTTGTTAGGGGGTAGTTATCTTTAAGAGAAGATTTGTTTAAATTTCTGAAATCAATGCATAGTCTGATCTCTCCATTTTTCTTTCTTACTGGTACTAAATTGGCAACCCAATCAGAATATCTCAAAGGGACAATAATTTTAGCATCCAAAAGTTTTTTAACTTCTTTTTCAATAACAGGTAGTAAGATCGGATTGAACTGTCTGAGTTTTTGCTTGAAGCGTTTGACACCTGGTTTAAGTAGGATTTTGTGTTCTATCACTGAGGTGTCATAAGTTTTTAAATCTTCGTAAGACCAAGAAAAAACATCTTTATACTTTTTTAGCAACTCTGTATATTTTTTTTTACTTTCTATTGACAAAAATTTAGATAATTTGACATTTTTAGGATTATTTACAGTTCCTATATTACAATCTTCAACCTCTTATGGTTGAGGTTGCAGAGTGGATTTAGATGGAATATCATCTTTATTGAAAAGTCTTTCTAAAGGTATCAGACCTTTGGGGATTTGGTTATTTTTTAAAACAAGCATCCGGTGATTGGCTATTTTATCATGGAATTCCTTTACATCTTCACCTTCCTGGATGATCCAAAAAGGATCATGTTGATTCTCCTGATCATTATATATTTCTGAAAATTCATCTACTGTTTTGAGAAACTTCCTAAGTTGTTCATCATCTTCAAAAACTTGCCAATGCTGTACATTATCAGGTATGGAAGGTCGGTGTCTCATTTGAATGTGGTATTTTAAGTTAAAAGACGTTGGGGGGTCAAATGTTGAAGCAGCTTTGGCTAAGGCATCGGCCTGTTGGTTTTCGGATCTAGGGACAAAATGAAAATTCACCGAAGTGAAGAAATTTTCAACTAAATCCCATACACAGTTTCTATAGGTCCTTAACGTAGGATGTTTTGCTTGGTATTGCCGGTTTACTTGTTTTATGATTAATTCGGCGTCCCCGAATACTTCAATATTTTTAATTTTCATTTTTCTAGCAGCATCTAAACCGAGTACTAAAGCCTCATATTCACAGACATTATTCGTAAAGTCTACATACCACTGGAGCCTATAAGAAAAAGGTATTACAAATTGATCATCAGGGGCGATAAGGAGTACTCCAGCTCCAGCTCCGAGGTAAGAAGAAGCTCCATCAAAGAACATCTTCCATGTACCATTACTATATACATTTTCTTTTATTTCCTTTGTTTGAACTTTTTCTTCTGTATCTTTTTCATCTATATCTATCTCAAAATCATCATCTAGCGACAAAATACAGTTTCCTAAATCTTGGTCTTCTATATACACTGGGTGATTTGTAGGATTTTTTGGGTCACTGACAGTGAACGCCATCCGAGTTTCCCTGTATAAACGAGTGAACTGTCCTCCATAAACAGGTATAGTGGCGTATGTCATATCTAACTGGATGGATCCTCCGAGCTTAGCACCCCAAGATCTAGACAGTAACATTCCATATTTAGGTGGAATATCTGCAACTACCACATCCATAAGGATGCTTTTAGAGGGTATTTGAGCTAAGTTAACCACCAGGTCTTTGATCATTCCTATGCATTTAACTCTCCTAGAATCGAAAGAGTACAAATCACCATATGGTCTAGTGACTTCAAGACCAAGTTTGTCCATTATTGCTTTGGGCATGACATTATGTGAAGCTCCAGAATCCAACATACAATTATGTAAAAGGTGATAAAAAACAGTAAGTGTAATATAAAAAGGAGCTACTGTATCCTTTGGACCTTCTACGTGCGGACCGAAAGATATGATAGGTCTATCGTCTTCTAAGTTAATTGTGTCCGCTTGACTTTCCTTTTCTGAAAAATTAATCATTTTAGCTATCTGTTTCCAGTATACCGGATTCTTGGCTAATTCAACAAGTGGGATAGGAATTTTAATCTTGCTTATTTCATTTTCTAAGTTAAAATTTCCTATAGCCTTGTCGTTCTCAATCTGTGGGGCTTCCATAACTTTTTTATCAGTTTTTTGTTGTGTTGTAACTTTATTTTCCTTTACAGGGGTTTGAATATTTACAGGGTTAGTTCCTACTGACTCTAACTATACAGGTTTATCTGTTATATTTCTGTTTGCTGACTGTTTATCTGCAATTTTAGGATTTTCCTCATTAGTATTATTTCTAGGCAAAACTTTTTTCGCTGGAACATTAGGGAGATTTTTACTTCTCGACCTTAGATTATATCTTCCCTGTAGATCAGCGATGATGTCATCTACCACACTTTGATATGCATGATCATCAGTTGCATTGTTACTAACTGGATCTTTTGATGTGTTTTGCTTCATCAACGATGCCTCATAATCTTGCCTAGACACATAAGGATACTTGTTATCATCACCAAGACAATCAATATCTTCATCCAACTGTTCAAATCCACCAAAATCTTCTTCTCCAATATAATCTTTAGTTTTAAAAGGTGCTTGAAATTTATGATCTTCATTTTTTATCGTTTTATGTGGTCCTTGTGGCTCAGGATTTTTTCGGAAATCCTTTCTGGGAAAATTATCCCTTCTAGGTTTTTCCAATTCCATTTTAGAAATTTTGTTGGAGAGTTGTTGGATGACCCTAGCCATCTCATCTATCCTATCCCCAACAGATTTCC
>JASDQU010316160.1:0-13262 GCA_032191745.1 Picea mariana | reverse complement strand
GTAAACCAGGCATACCTCTACATGAGTCTTTATATCATCTACAATATCCATGAGTTGGAGTTCTACATCATATGAATGCAGAGAATGTTCTCCAGATAAATTGACCAAAGAGCATATGAAGAGAAACCTCAAGGCTTTGAGGTATACCAGAAAGAGACCCTTGTATGCAGATGGAAGAAGACAACTTGGTGGAGAACCTCTAATGCATAGCAGAAGCATGGTGAAGATTTTCTATAACAGAGATATTGTATCAAGATGATTACTCAGAATATTAGATCTCATGATGACAGAAGAAGTGTCACATGAATATGTTCCAGTTTTCCAACAATGATATACTTTATTGATCATAGCTACATGAAGCCTTCAGAGAAGACCAGTGTTCCAGACCGAAGTACATTTGAAATCAAGCATTACATTATCCATGATGAAGTCCAGAAAGGAGAAAGTGGTTCTCCAATACATATCTCCACCGATGAGTAGATAAGCAGACATTTTGATAAATCTTATGTTTGTTGGGCACTTTAATTGTCTAATTAAATGGAAAATCAAAGTGTTCAATATAAATTATCAACCCAGGGAAGTCTGTTATTTCAAGATAATTCTGCGCAGTCTATGCTAGATTATGAAAGCATCTCTAATCTAATTGCAGTATGGAAGTTCTTTTTAATAAAACAAACAAACAATATCGCTAACACAATTGTGTTGATACATCTGGAGTGCTACAGCCTTAAAATCATAATTGCAATCTAAACTAATGAATATACAAAAACCATGAAGTGCTTGCCTTAATCTAACTTTCAAATTTACTTTTGTAGGAAGAAATTCTATACTATTTCAGAAGGGAAATGTACTTATTGCAAGAATCTACTTCACACTTTTAATTCTCCAAAACGAGATTTTAACCTAATGCAGAAAAAAGAAAAGCAGTTCTCCAGCCATGTTCAGCAATTGACTCCTAATTCTCATGAGACAAGTTTATGCGCATTTACCAAGAAGGAACTAAACTGTAACAACAATTGTATTCAAAAATATCTAACAGTTAAACCATTGCAATAAAAATGACTAAATCTAGAATTCGAAACAGAGGGGAATCGTGTTGAAATTACTAAGACAACTGAGAGGGGGGGTGAATCAATTGTTATTGTGCTTAAACAATTTTAATTCTATTAATACATTCTTAAGCTTTCTTCAAGTGATCACCAACATTATACAACATATGGACAATAAAATAATGAGCATCAGTCACACATAAGATATACACAGAGACAGATTTTCACAACGAAACCCATAAAGGGAGAAAACCTCTTCTTCTTCGAAATGATAGGTAGTCTTTTAAGTTTTGTATATCATCTATAATTGAGCACCAACTCAATGAGGCTACAACCTCTGTTTTGCAAGCTGCAACTTGCTGAGAGCACCAACTCTATGTTTTCTCTAGCACCCACTAGAAGGAAGCACCAACTCCCTGGTTTCTCTAGCACCAACTAGAAGGAAGCACCAACTCCCTGGTTTCTCTAGAACCAACTAGAAGGGAGCTACAACTCCCTGTGTTCAAGCACCCACTTGAACCTCTGAGGACACCAGTCCTCCCTAGCACCTCCCAACCACCCTGAAATATGAATATGAAATACTAAAACCAATAACAGTGATATAGTGTTCAATAACAACTTATCAGTCTCATCACTGTTCTACAAGATTTTTCTACTCAATCTTCCTCACTGTCTTCCATCATGCATCCGCTGCCCATTTTGTTCTTCTACCTTTTGTTCTCTGTGTGCCACTCTCATTCAATGCACCTTTTTTTCCCTATCCATTTCAGCTGTTGCACCACCTCTTTACTTCCTCACACATGCATTATTTCACCTTCGCAACAACAACTTCATCACTTCTCTGTGCCATGTTCTTATAGCTTCTGTGCACCTTGTGCATGCTGTTGACACTCAGAACTGAAATGGGTTGCAGCAAATCAATCCCGAGGCAACCTTAAACCAATTTGGATTGGGAGCTGCCCCTTCCAACCCGAGAGGGATCTCTCGAACAATGTCACAATAGGAATTTAAGTAGCGTGAAAAAGGTGGGCAGATTTATGGGTAAACGATGGTCTTGGATTTTTAGAGTTTGGGGGTTAAACCAGGGAAATGGTCCATTGGGCATGGAGTCAAATGAAAACTGAAGAAAGGAGATAATAGCAGTGATCAAATAACTTGCGAAAAGTGAGGCAAAGTAAGTCTATGTTTCAGCGCTTTGATAGTCATGATGCGGTAGCAGAAAAATGAAAGGAAAGGCCGATGTAGCAGAGAATATATGCAGAATTATGAAAATGCAGATTGGTCTTACACCCGCTGACAGCTGGTGCAGAGGAAAGACAATAAACAATTACAGAAAACCAAAATCCATTCGTTATAGTAGTGGTCGTACTAAAGTATAACAAAGCACATCAGTTTAGAAGAAAACGAAATTGTAATGCAGTTGTGACGGAATAAGGAAGAAATAACATTATGATAATGACAACACATCAACTATGAGTAAGGAACATATCAAATGAATTCCAAACAGATTTAACACAACTAAAATAGGGAAAAACATGCTGAAATAATCGACCGTGATAAATCTCACAGTCACAAGTAAAAAATCATCTTTATTTCTCTAATATGGCTTACAAAATAACTCAGCATTATACAAGGACCCCTCTTCACAGAGGTTTTCCCTCAGCACAGCACTCGCGCCCCCCCTCTTTTCTCTTACCTCCATCCTTCTTTTAAAAGAAAAATATAAAATAAATCTCTTTGAGTTCCGGGGAATATGAAACGGTTCACCTTCTCCGGACTATGCGACTACAAACGCACTGCCATTACAAATCTGAAATATTTCATGTACTCTTTATGATATTTAAAAAGGCCACGTGGCTGTGAGACAGGTTGGGTCATAAATTCAAACTTCAGAGGATTGGATTATATACATCCTTCTCCTTCAAAGTTGGAAAAAATACATCTGTCTAGTAAAATTGAAGATTCTACTCATTGTATCAGTTGTTGTAGTAAAGGCATACACCAAAACGCTTGTACTGAAATATATGATCATCGAAGGGAATTCTGGGAACGATGTCATTGCTGTAGACAATTCTAAAATATCTGGGTAGAGGTTCGTTTAGGTTCTTGTTCATAAACTTTGTGAATCTTCATCTCCAACTCTTGGCTGTTCGAATGTATAAACACCCAACATTTTCTCCATCATCGTCTCTTCCTTTTGCACAAACAATATTGTTGGAAACAACATAGCCAAGGCGCCACCAAGGCTGTGGCCTGTCACCATGAATTTTGCATTGCTGTGAACCTGTAATAATTCTTTCAATTTCTTACGAAGATCATGATGAGTCAAAGGTTTTTCAGGATCTTCTTTATCGATATCAAATGAAGGCACACAACTGTTGAACGCAGAATTATTATGATTTATCGAAGATCTCAGATTTTTCTAAATGGTTTGCAAGACCTAAAGCTTCCAGGAATCCAAGATGAACCTTTCCGATTTGGCTGATAAGCACTGCTCGTCCAAGCATGCTCCTAGTTTTCCCATGCTTAGAGAACATCGTAGAGAAAGCAAACCAGAGACCATTACAAACTTGCTTCTTTGGATGCCCTCAATGTAAAGTAAGAACTAGGAAAAGGACGGGTCTTGAAAAGTTGGTTTTTTATAGTGAAATCCACGTCCTATTGTAGCCATAAACTTGAGGTCGGGACATGAAACAATTCTGGGGAAGTCGCAGGTGAGGTTCACCATCCCATTCAAACTGCCATATCTCAATGTATCCTGGGTCGAGCTCCTCCACGATGAGACTGGAATATTCTGCAGCATTCTCCTAATTTGTATGCCTGGTCTTCTTCCATATGTTCAATCACCTCTATGCATGTTGCAACACCAACACCATGAACCTGTTGATCAAATTCAGTGATGGACCTTCGATGCAGACTTGGCTGCCGGTTAAAAAGAACAATATCTCCATCCTCAAGATAGCACTCTACTATACAACCATATTTCATCTCTGCAGCAACACGTCTTGGATTCCCAATTTTTAAAGACTGTCTTGTACGATCAAGAGAGATGACATAATTTGCCCCAGGGTACTTTGAAGGTCCATTACTCACACACTGCCTCAGTTTCTCAATACTATAGCGTGAAACTTTTTTCAGGATATGTCAAGACCATTGCCATCAACATTGGCACCGCTACCTCGGTAACTTTGAGATTAGGATCCGGGGAAATCACAGTCCATCTAGTAGAATCAACACGCTTTCCAGACAGATTCCCTTGAAACCGACCCTGTTTTCCTTCGAGACGCTGCACGAATCCACGTAATTGTTTTCCAGGAGGCTGCATACCTGGAGATTACCAAGGAAGGCATCGAGCTCCCGAGCATAGTGGTGGTCGGAGATCAATCCAGCGGCAAATCAAGCGTGCTCGATTCCCTCGCAGGCATAAAGCTTCCTAGAGGCCAAGGTATGTGTACGCGAGTCCCTCTCATTATGCACCTCAAAAGAAAATCAAAGATGCTACAGTGGCCATCGCGGGAGAAGGGTCGGGCATAAGTTTTAATGCAATAATGCTAGAGGTTGTAAGAATTGGAGCTCCAGATCTAACAATGGTGGATGTTGTGGCGATCGATTCATGACTCTGACAGTTCGGCTGATAAACCAATTATGGAAATGGTATCTGTTTATTCTTAACACTGTCTATGCTCGGACAGATGGTGCGTTTCACGTGGATTCTGTCTTCTTGAATTCTGTGACTGCCCAGTGTTCTGACAGATGCTCTATAGGCTACTCGAATCGTTACTGACATAGGGCAGCTAGTAAACGTTTTTTGGCTAGGCGTGCATAACCTGGGCGATACACTTGACAAATCTTTCTGATGCTGCAATTTCTTCCTGTCAGTCCACCCAAAAAATACTCACACCAACAATCACCCTCACAAACAAGAAACAATACTCTAAACTTACTCGATCTCCTTTGGACTGTGAGGTGGTCGAGTCCCACTACAGAGAACCGGACACAATGACTCTTTCTCAAATTGACAGCAAATTCGTAGAGCAGTGGGCTTCACGCCTCTCCATGTCTTCACGCTTAAAGCTCTTCAATTGCTCCACTTTTCCAAAATCTTGAAATCCTTTGCGATTCTCTCAACATTAAAACCAGAAAATGACGAAGCCTCCATAAAAACAAGTGGTGGAAAATTCCAATCTGCAACAATTGTTGTTTGTCTGAGAAACAAGTGTTGGTACACCTGCTCGTTGTTGGCGCGCCCAGATCAAATCGTTATTGTGGAGTCCTTCGCTCTTCCAGCCATCAAGGCGATGCATTGAATCTGGTGGCCTTGTTCGTCCACAATGGATACTTCTTATTGGCGGCGACTATAAGAAGTCATATGTTTTCTTCAATCGAAGGGGTCTTTGCTATTTTTTGTTGGTGCTTCTGTTCTTCTTCTACTTATTTGCTTCACAGTATCATGCTCTAGCGTGGCCAACAAACCCCTCCATTCCATTATATTTAGCAGTTTTACAACATGAGAGTGGTCAATGATATCGACTATAAAAATCACCAAATTACACAAAACGGTAACATTAACATCAGGGCTAATGCAAGAAAATAAACCGTTCCAATTGTTCCAATGCAAGAAATAACCGTCAATTCTAGTTGTGGCGTCGGATGCAGAAAGGTGGAGGGTGTTGCTCCAGTCTCTTGTCGCTATCCAACTATTATTATCCAAGACAGCCAACCTTTCCAATATATATGCAGCTTATGGTCTTCATCATATACTATTCTTTTTGGAAAATCCGATGCTTATATTACTGAAAGGGATCCAATTGTCATCCCTTCAAATAGTGAATCATAAGCCAGTATACATGGGCAAGGGAGATCATAATGAAACTCGTGAAGCATTTGTTCTGAAGAAATAGAACTCGAAGATTTTAAGAGGTTAGCCAACTGTTCATGTAGATTTCAGTCCTCACATCAAAAGTACAGATGCAAATGCAAATTGACATGGAAACAATATAGAAAACAAAATGAAAAGGAGAGTCGAATCCAGAATCATCTTAGCTGATACAAAATTAAGTCCCATCTGTTGCCATTCCTTCACCAAAACCTTGTTGATTGATCAGCTCCCATCTCCTTTGGGCTGTGACGTTTGATTGATAATATCTGTTACAACACATGCAATATGCGCAATGCTTCTGCATCTCTTCACAGTGAGTGCTCTGTCTGATCATCATTACGACTTCTCAGCTTCTTTGGCAGTTTTCCCACACGTTCAGCATCACTGGATGTCATGCTGAGATTCCTCAGCCTCTCTGGCAGTCAAGCCTCTTCGTCTTCTTTGGCATATTTGAGCTTATACTTTCTGCTTCAGTTACAAACTTCAATGCTCATCCACTTGTCAGTCCCTCTAAGAATCATCTTCATTCACTGGAAGAAGCTTGAAGAAACTTCAGCTTCTCTGGCAATCACACAGAGGTCTCTTCGAATCCTTTGGCAGAGACCATCAATGGTTTCCAGCAGTTAGACTGCAAGGAGCAACATTAGCCCTCCGATCGTGCCCAAAATCCCCTGCACCGTTGGATTGACTTCATGTGATCTTGCGTTTATTTCGCCAATTCGCATTTCGGTATTTCGGGATCCCCATGGTAAATATTTCGTTACTCTCCATGTCCCGATCCCCAAAACTCCGAAATGGAGCTTGTCTGAACTAGCTCCTTCCTTTCTCGTGACCATCGGCGGTGACCACAGGCTGTGCCAAAAGGCGCTTCATATTTCACGAGTTTGTAAACTTCATCGAGTCTGATCGATGGTTGAAATCTCCATAGATCCGACGGTCCAGGTATTATCATGATCTCGCATCTCGCGAGTTTCCACACCATGATCTTTTGACTCTAAGTCAACAAAATTCCAATCACTTGCCACTTGCCCTATGATTCAACGGTCCAGATCAGATCTTGAATCAACGGCTCCGATCATATCGCAATTTCGGCATTCTTATTGCAAAGTGTTTTGACACTCCAACTTCTGGTATCTGAAACCCCGAAATGGGGTTGGATCAACGGTCCACATCAAACCTTTATCTGACGGATCAAATCATTTCACAATTTTGGCATTTCACGATTTCGGCATTCCTGTGGTATTGTTTCTTGACTCTCCAAGTCGTGATTCACGTAACCCAAAAATGGAGTCTTTGACATGCTTTGATCTTCTGCCACGCATCCCTCTTGGATCAACGGTCAAGATTTTATCAAGGCTTCGCATATCACAATTTCGGGACTCCTGTGGTAGGAGTTCATGACATCTCCATCTCACGATTTCCAAAATCCCGATAGCCAAAACTCTGAAATGGAGTTGGACCACCGCTTCGATCTTGCACTTTAAAGAATGTGCAGGTTCTCCCTGATCCAATGATGGTTGGAACTTATACTCAGATCTGACGTCTGAGATCTGTCCTCCTCTTTTGTGCGTTCTTCTTGTCTACAATCTGATCTAACAGTCCTCCTTCTTTCGAGAATTTAAATGGGATCCAACGATCACTGACGCTTCTCCTCCCGAGCTTAGGCACTGCGTTTGACTCTGCACTAATTCCTCCTAAGCTTACTTTGTTCTTGTTTTTCCTTCACTGCATACTCTGATCTTGCCATCAGTGACAAGCACATACTTCCTGTAAAGCATGCCAACCATCCTCTACATTATCTCTTCTGATCTTATCGAGCTTGCTCTGTAACGTCTTCCCAAAATACTTCTGGTACCCGTCTGTTACATTCTTTTTGTACTCAAGCCATCATCATTGTTGTACTTGCCATCAATGACAAGCATACACTGCCTGTAAAACATGCCAACAAATCGGTGAGGAAGGTGGGCCCTTTCCTTCTCATTGAATCCACTCAAAGAGATAGGTTACAGTTTTCTAAAGATAATTAATCCACTTCTTCATTTAATTACCAAAAAAGGATATCTGTGTACAATAATCACTACTTTCTTCAGTTCCAGGAAAAAGACTAACAACCCTTTACATTACAAAAGCTCTGCTATTTAAAGTCAGAGTCGTTCAGTGTTAGAAACAGAACAGTCTTGAGAATCCCCGATTCTCAGGCTATTCGTTAGATATCATTAATACAAAATATTGAATTCTCCTTCATCAACATCGTGAGCCAACATTCTAATCAGTAGGTGTTGCAACAGTTGTATCACAACAAGACTGGTGGTGTCTATTGTAACAGCTTCCGAGATTAACAAGATTTTGTCGTAGCAGTTGTGTAACAGCTTCCAGGATTGATGGGCATCCGTTGCAGAAGTCATGTAACAGCTTCCTGGATTGGCGCATAGCTATAACAACAGCGAGTTTCTCGAAGTGGGTTGTTCTAACATTTTGAACATTATTGTGAGTTGATTTATGACGATGATATCTCCTCTATTTTACTGATTTTTGTGTAGCAGGAAGTCCTTGTTCAATCTTGATTGATACATTTGTTGGTCCTGTAGTGACTGGAACTTTGACGACCTCATATCCTACCTCATAGTAAATATTGCCACACTCAAAACACATGAGTTATTTTTCTCTGCCCATAACATCTTTTGTTAGTGCCAAGATGTCCAAGGTTATACCTTATGGATTCTTCTGTCGAACAGCTGCCACTTCCTGTTCTAGGTTCTTTAACTCTACTTTGGGGTTATTATTTTCTGTTAGTAGTGCAACGATCCTGGAATTTTTTGTATTCTTGATCTTTTTCTCTATTTGGGCAAATAATTGGGCAAGTGGCACATCCTCAGCATGTTGTGGAGCTAGTTCTTGTGGAACAGTTGTGGCTGTCAGGACTGGTTCTTGTGGACTAGTCTTGACATGGACAATTGATTCTAATATTACTGGCTCTGGTGGAACAATCTTCTGTGGAGCAGTTGGTTCTTGTGTAACAGCTGTGGCTATCAGGACTGGTTCTTGTGGAGAAATCTCGACATGGACAGTTGATTTTTGTGGAACTGTCTCGACATCAACCATAGGATATAGTGAACGAAGAATAGGAGCGGCCTACTCCATATATTTCCTTCCAATTGCAGCTTCGGTAGACCTGGTGGACCTGGTTTTTCTCCTAGGTAAAGTAGAAACGAAAGTAGTGGTTTTCTTCTTCGTTGCTGGAGGAGGAATAGGGTGTTCTTCCTCAAGCACACGAGGAAATTCTAGTATACTGGGGTCTGTGATCATCTGGATATCGTCAATGGACATAGGATGCACAGAATCATCAGGCAGAATCAATGATTCTGCTGCGAATTGAGTACATTTAGTTTGAAAGGATAAGATAGTTTCCGACAGTTCTGGGCATAATGTACAACCTGGTATTCGTACCGTTGTAGAATTCTCTGTCGCAGTAGCTAGAGGGCTTTGATTTGTTGTTGATCCAATTTGATCAATGGATCTCCGAGGTTTTCCTTTGAATGGATGTTTCCTTTTCTACGAAGATGCACTGGTAATGATAGTAGGTGCTTGATCGGTTGTAGCAGTAATAGGAGAATCCTGTGTGATTGCAGCAGCAATAGGAGGGGTCTGTGTGATAGTTGGTGCCACAGCAGAGGGGGTAAGTGGTCTTGATGTTATAGTGGACCGTGTTATCCTCATTCAATTTTTAGGTGATGCAGAGGTAAGAGCAGGGTTTTCCTTGTCAGAGGCAGGGGGTAGGATTTCAATAATCGGTGTATCAACCAAGTGTTGTGATTGTGGTCGAGTGGTTGTCTCTTCATCTATTTGTTTGTCCACAACTACAGGCTGTTGTAATGCAAAGTCATCGAGGCTTGTCTGTCTGGTGCCAGGATGGCTTCAGGTTATACGGTTACTTTTCTGAGTCCTCTTACGGACAGCGACAGTAGGGGTTTGGACTGTTGTTGTAGCTGAGGGTAGAGGCTCTAGAAGAGGTCCATGGGTTGCATTGTCAAGGACAAGTACAATTCATTCTGGATTTACAGACTGTGGCTGGTCTGCTGCAGGTGATAGGTTATTGGAAATGCCCATACCTCTGCGAATTAATAGGCCGATGAGTTTGTGATTAGAAACGAAGTTCTTGGGGCTCTTGGATTTTTTTACAAAACGGGCCATGTTATGCAATGAATGTAGGAGAAAGTAAGGAATGTTTATCAATTTCTGATGTCGCATATGTGATAATACGATGAAATCAGAAAAATAAACAACTTGGTATTGGCCTTCGTAGGTAATGTACCTTTTTAGAAATTCGGCGACTTTCCCCCATGGCTCTGGTAAGGAATTGATGTCTACACCTCTGCCCTTGGCCTGAACTTGCTCATTGTTGACAAGGAACCCCTTCTGTGCATCTGGAAGATGTGTTTTTCTATTAAACCATCAGTCTCATGTTCTTGGCAGCCCTATTACAGCAGCAATGCTTACTTCTGTCACTGGAATCCTACCCCATTCATCATTGAATGCCCTTCAGTAAGATTTTGGCTAAACTCCAATACCTTGTCCTCACTAAACTCTTTCAACTTCTTAAAATACGATATCCAGCCGGCCTGAAGAAATATTTGGTAGGCCTCTAGGTGTAGCAGCAAACTGTCCAAAGTTGTGGGTTCATATCTCACAGTTGATCCTCCCATGATGTTTCTTGAGAGTCACGGGCACGTAGGAGGAGAAACTATCACCTAAATCAGGGACGCAATAAGCTCGAACATGGTTTGCAGAGAGAATACAGTGTCTTAGTTAAAAGAAGTGTGGGTGGAAAGGTGGTGGAGGTGTGTATAAAATTCCGAATGAGCGGCTAAATTTACGTTTCCCCCCCCCAACTAAGTGGATTGGATCCAGGTGTAATCGGTTAGTAAATAGAGAATCATTCTTTTTATATATTAATTACTTTAACACGTAGGATTAATCACATACCTCAAATATTACCGCACATAACAACCTGTCGGAGTAACCGCACAATCCAACCATCATCGAAATGGTGCGTAATAGCTGGCATGATGAAGGATCATGAGAGAAATGACATATTTTGCAGAGACATAGTCCTTTCTGTAGTGAGACAACTGGATATCGTCGAATGTGAAGTCACGTCATAATGAAGCAACACTTTCAGATAGAAAGCATCAGTTTTGTCTAATAAGTGGTGTTTTTGCACGAAAGATTGGAGGGCTGGAGCCGCAGCATCGGCAAAAACAAAGAGTGAAGTGGCAATAAAGAACAACAGTAATTAGTGTATCAGCAGGTTCTTTTTCAAAAATGTCAGAGGTAGGTGTAACAGCGTTGAGATTGGCCAATTTATCGCAAGAAGGTGTAACAGCATTGAAATCAGCCAATTTGTCGGAAAAAGGTGTAACAGCATTCAAATCGATCAATTCATAGGAAAAAGGTGTAGCAGCATTGAAATCGGCCAATTCATCGGAAAAAGGTGTAACAGCATTGAAATCGGCCAATTCATCGGAAAAAGGTGTAGCGGCATTGAAATCGGCCAATTCATCAGAAAAAGGTGTAGCAGCATTGAAATCGGCCAATTCATCGGAAAAAGGTGTAGTAGCATTGAAATCGGCCAATTCATCGAAAAAAGGTGTAATAGCATTGAAGTCAGCTAAATGCTACCTTACTTAGATTCCAGGAAGTTTTTCAACTTCCATGAACTCATTGTTTCCTTATGTTCATCAATCTACCTGCACACACATAATTGCCTAATACCTTTCAAGGCTTTATTAGTAAAGTAAAGAAAATAGAAAAATTTCAACTAAAAACAGAGAAATGCAAACTTTTTTGAGATTATTTATATACAAAGTCTTATCAAAAGAAGTCCTAAAGTTCAGAAGGGGAAGGATCAAGCTCCTTTCTGTTTAATATTTGATAATCTGTATTAGTTGTATAGCTAGTTTTGAATTCTGTCTTGGACAATGGACGTTGATATAGACGCAGGCGATGACCATTTGCATGTAAGTGTGTATTGGATCCATCAATAGTAATCAACCATACTTTCCCATTGGGAAAGATGGTATCTACCTCGTAAGGCCCTAGCCATCGTGTACGCAGCTTTCCTTGAAATTCCTTAAAGCATGAATCATACAACAGAGCCCAATCTCCTTTCTGGAATAATTTCTTCTTAATGACTCGGTCATGCCATTTTGTTATTTGTTGTTGAATCACTGTGGTTCGATGGATGGCGTCCAAATGTTTTTCATCAAGCTCATTGAGCTGCTGCAGTATGGCTTTCTGTTCCATAGTCAACTCGAGGTTGACTGCTGATGTAGTTTTAAGGTTTTGATTTCAAATTCAATGGGAAAAATAGGGCTTTTTCCATATACTATCTCGTAAGGAGAAAAACCATTTTTTCTCCTCCAAGTAGTTCGGTAAGCCCATGGAGCTTCATGCAATCTGTCAGACCAATCCTTATGATTTTCTCTCACTGTTTTAGTAAGAATGGCTTCGATAACTTTGTTGGTGCTTTCCACTTGGCCATTTCCTTGTGGATGGTATGGAGAAGCTATTCTATGTAAAACATGATATTTATTGAGTAGAGCTTCAAATTTATGTGATGTGAAAGGGGGTCCTCCATCAGTGACCAATTCTCTGGGAACTCCATACCTAACAAATATATTTTCAAACAAGAATGCCAAGACAACCTCTTCTGACGCTCTGATAAGTGTTTTTGCCTCCACCCACTTGGTCATGTAATCTGTACAGACCAATATATAGACTTTCTGATTGGAAGGTGGGTGAATGGGTCCTACAAAATCCATGGCTCATCTCTGAAAAGGCTCTAACACTACCTGAGGCTGGAGTGGCATCTCATCCCTATGAGTTGGCTGACCCATGTGTTGGCAAATATCACAAGCTTGGACATAATTCTTTGCATCTTGAAATATGTTGGGCCATTAATAGCCCATCCTTAAAATTTTATGCCTGGTCTTTTTTGCAGCAAAATGACCTCCACAAGGGCCATCATGGCAAGCTTTCAGCAGATCATAAACCTCATCATCCCTCACACTGTTGATTAAGGTTGGTTGTCATTGATGTCAACCCTTGAAGAAATACCCGTAGCAAAAAGGTTTGGGAAATGGACCCAATAGTGTTTGATGTAAATATGACTCATTATTTTTTTGTCATGGTTGATAAGAAGTAAATATGGATGAACTCCAGAGTGGTCCCCTTATGATGAAATCCCTCACGGGAAGACGCTTTGTGGAGTAAAAGAACCCATGCTTAATTGTGGAATAATTAGATGAAGGAAAGTGAATTTGTCAGGGAAAATA
>JASDQU010316155.1:1207-13271 GCA_032191745.1 Picea mariana | reverse complement strand
ACTCGTCCACTTCATCCTTTTGTTCCACGTGGTTCTCCCTTCTTCCCACCATCCACTCGCTGCTTGCCTCGTGTCTCGTTCCTTTCCACGTCAGCCTCTCACCCAAAGGTGAATCCTCCCGTCTTCTTCCCTCCTTTTCTCCATCTGATGTCCTCCGTCATCCTCCTCTCATCTCGTCACTTCTCCCATGCCCTTATAACCTGGCACCACCATTCCTGTCATGCGCCTCATCCTTTGCGCTAGCCTCCATGCCTGTTCCTCAAGCTATTCCATTATTCCAGGTGGCAGCGCGAGAAGTCCTCCTTATCCCGAAATGTTGAGTTGGCCGGGCCATTCTCAATCCCAAGAAGCAGTTATTAAAGCGGTTGGTGGTGGTTAGACATCGTCTCTGCCATAATGGGGACGTCCTGCAATGAATTAAAGGCACGTCGATTCGCCGATGTAACTGTCAGAAGATCTATCGCGTCTTCCACAAGTTGCACGATTATTCAAAGATTGCGGCTGCAGAGTGTCACAAGCCATGCAGACGCAAAGCTTTCAATGCGTTTTCTTGGTTCCGCTGTTGTTGTTGTTTGAGTATATGAAGGTATTTTTGCCATTTTTGTATCTATAGATGGTAGAGCTAAGCTCCCGACTGTAAAGTTTCAGCCATACTTTGGTTTCCTGGTTATGCCTCTGTGTGTGAGATTTCTCAGTTCATAACAAACATTTCTCCTTTTCCATCTTTGTTTCATCTCATGCTGGAGTGTTCACAGTGAATGATTCACGTGGATTGTTGCAGTTATGTTATGATAAAGGATTTGTCGTGGCATTTTTGTACTCTCTGGTTTTTTGTGTTTGGAAATAAAGAGACTTTGTGTTTGAATGCCTTCTTCTCCAGTCTGTGATGAACCTGATGTTTATTATAGACCTCTGCATCCTCCTTGCATAATTCTTCCACCTGCCCACCCTTTTACTACGACTCACTGTTTGGATTTTATCAAGACCTCACTTGTTCATGCATGCCTGGTCTGGTCTCTGAGTTGACACAATACTGTTCTGAGTTTCCTTTCGTTTGATCACCCTTTTGAACAAATCGTGACATTAAACTGATGGGCATCGGGCTCTTCTACTGCTAGCAATTCAGGAGTGACTTCCGGCCGCCAACACTCTTGTAGAGTTGTACTCTATTCACTTGTTGTTGAAAAACCCCCGGATTGAATTCCATAATTAAAAGAAAAATTGTACATACATCTTGTGTTCCTTGTGGAGATGATTTGTTGATGATATATTGCTGATATATGTTGTTGATATGTATTTACATCTAAYTGATTATTAATGACARCAATGAGTAATGAGTTAATGTTGAATGCTAACTAATGATTTTTGTGTAAGAGGGAAGTTTTGGGAAAAATATCCCCACACTCATTCACCCCCCCCTCTAAGTGTGGTATGTGTGTCTAACAATATCCGTACTATGGGGTGGACTTCCGGGATGATTCGAAGATGGAATTACCTCTAGGAGAGGTGTTCAACTGCCAAGGTATGATGTTTTTTGATGTTTTGATTTGTTTAGATAATACAACACGTATATTTTGTATATATGGATGCTTATTCCATCATTTTTTTGGTGTATGTGAAGATGTGGGACCTCGTGAGAATGAGGTTGAGTTGGTTAGGGAACCGGCTCGGCAGGGGCCAGTGAGACCTTTGCAGGGAGATTCGTGGGCAGGAGAGCGACGAAGGCATGATGACGTTGGGGTGAGGCTTGTTGATGATGAGAGAGTGGCCAGACGATGTCGTTTTGATGACCTCGGTGCAGGGCCATCGCATGCTCCTCTGATCGAGGCTGAGGGAGAGTTCAAGGATGTTTTCCGCCGCTTGGAGGTGGTACTACAGGGAGTGCCTGAGGGCATGTGACCACGTATCCTAGACGAGGGAGTCCTAAAATAGTTTGTGGGTGTTCCGGTGGCATGGAGGACCATGGTTATGAGAGCGGCTGTAGTGGGGGCAACGATGACTGGGAGACTACCTCTAGGACCTGAGGGACCCCTAGCTGGTGGGGCCCCTGCTCGAGAGAGAGGGCCAGGTGGTGACAGTCTAGATGCACCATGAGTGTCTCTATATGTATGTATTTTTTGTATCGATATAGGCTAGTGAGCCCATTTTTTATATGGTGGGGGGGTATCTATAGGGGTAAGGTAGTTCACCTACCTATGGATGGTATATTTTGTATATTTTTTTGTAAACACTCATGACACATTGACCGATATATATATGGATATACTTTTTTGGGATATTTGTGGTTCTCATATGTGTTGATGTTTGTTAATGTTTTGTGATGATGTCTAATCTATATGATGTGATAGATGGTTGATGATTTATGTATGCATACTGGTACTTTGATGTGATAAATTCCATTCTAACACTAGGTTAGACATATTATCTGCTATTTGATTAAATTTTCTTGGAATATGTGTAAATATAATGGAATCAAAATGTCGAGATAAAATTCTAACTTGCATGTATTTGCAGAAGAGGCAAGGATCGTGAACACGATACACATTGTTGAGCTGGAGGACAACCAGTTGGGAATCTAATAGAACACTAAGGTGACGAATATGGCGGTGAATGGACTCGACTAGGAGACCCATGACGGCTATGTACTCTGCTTGGTTATTGGTTGTTGAACCCAAACATATGTCGCTAGAGTGGAGAAGTTCATGCAAGGGTGAATAGAGGGCCCAAGTAGCTGAAGCGAGGTTATGTGTCCAATGACTAGCTCTGTCGGCGTAACCAATGTGGTAGGCCAATGGAGGAGTCATAATGTGTAATTTTCTAAGTAGATGCGCGGGTCTTAGAGTAGACAGAAGCGCTGTGAGCACCAATGCGAGAACTGAAAATGCCTTATGGGTGCAGGTGCACAGAGAGAATTGAGAAATACTATGGGTTTGGTGCACATGCGCATGATGGGCAACTATGGGCCACTAAACCTGCACCCGTCTATCACACGGCCATGAAGAAAATTTCGAATGAAATTCTCTCAAATCATCTTTGAATTTGGATTTCTGCAAGTCATCTTGGGCCGGTTATGGTTCCTGCAAGTTAAATAAACAAAAGGAAGAGCTAAAATTACCCAAATGGGGGAGAGAATTGATACCTTTCCCTAGTGGAGTCACCAATCTGTTGCACCTCTTTTGTCACCTAAATGAGAAAAATAATGGTTCTTGCAAGCCCAGTTGGGTAGCTAGGCAAGGCAGCAGTAAAGGAAAGGGCTAGAAATATAAAGCATAAAAGATAAACTAAGAATTAAACTAAGAATTATAAAAAAAATTAAACTATAGAGCATAAGGACATTAGAACAAAGAAAAAACAAGACTCATACCACCAATGGAAAGGATTGTATTAGTGGAAAGAAAACACCAAAGAAAAAGGGAGACTTTGGGTCCCTTCTTCCTCCAAGGGAGGGCTCTTGAACCCCCAAGATTGAGCTCTTCTTACAACTTGAAAACTTGAAATAAATGGTGAAATAATCCCAAGCTAATTCACTCAAAAGGTGATGTGAATAGATCCAATGAAATACTGCTTGTATGCTCTTGACAAGGAAAGAGGATACTCTAAGAGAATATAGGCAGCATAACAATACAAATGAATTCCTTGGAAATGTAGTGCACCCATGGCCTCTTTTTATAGCATAGCTTTGAGGAATTATCTAACCAACCTTTAGTGTGAACAAGGGGCCATTTAGGAAACCCTTAGGTCTTTAACCAGCCACCCAACCAGATTCAACCGAGATTTGAATGTCAAATCAACTTGGAATCTGAACCAGAAGTGGGTGGGAAGACGACCAACATCATAAATGCATCGTTCTAAGGTGTGCACAAATTTTAGTGTCCACATTCACGCCTCGGGTGCATGTGTGCATTTATTGCATTTTCGACTGGTGCACGTGCACACGCTTCCTATATATCCTTGGCATATGTTGATTTTATAACTGGTTTTATAGTTTTGGACCTTTTGGAAATGCATTTTTGGTGATTTTTGGTCCATGGGTTAACTAATAGTTGTTTGAAGATGCTGGATTCCTGTAACCATTTGCGGATGAAATTTCAGTGATAACACTCTTTTTCATGTTTCCTGCTCAAAGAAGGTGATTGGAAATAAGTGCCAAACCTAAACCACCCTTCCCGAGTTGGACGAAGAGTTCTCCATTTGGCTACATCCACAAGCCGTTTTGGACCAGCGTGAGCATGTTATGCCTCATCACACCATCAAGAAAGTGTTAGTCCAGTGGAAAGACACAACTCCAACAGATGCCACATGGGAACTCGCTACCATTCTGCAACAATTTACTCATATCAAGCCTTGAGGACAAGGTTGTTTTTTAAGGGGGAGGACATGTTAGGGACCTAACCCCTCACGTAGGTAGAATAATATATTTCCATGTAATAAAGGTCAATATTAATAAGGTCCAATAAGGAAGAATAAGTCAAATGTAAGGAGACCTAATAGAATCTTTTGCTTCTAGAAGGATCTTCCTCTAGATTGTTCTTTGGATAGACATATTTAGTATACATAGGAGTAGAGGGTATGAGAAGTTTTGTATTGGATATTATTGTAATAGAGCTTTGCCATGCTAGAGTTTTCCCCCTCAAAGAGGCAAGTGAACATTGCTCTCAGTAATCAAAGTGCTCTTTCTGGTGTTATTCTAGTATTATTGTGGTGTTGTTCTGGTTATGTCATTGTTTATCTGCCATTTCTAGCTATTTATTTTTGTTCTGCATACTATTTTATATCTAGAATATTACAGAACCACATGGATGCCATGTGGCAGTGAGGTAGAAAAGGTGAGTGAAGACTTAGGAAACTTCGGGATGCCATAAATTTTGATTTGGAACTCAGATTTAAGTATGGTTATAGGCGTTGGAAATATATCGAATAGAATAATCCAACCAATAGGTTTAATTAGAGAGAATAATAGAAGAAAAGAGAGGAAGCACTCAATAAATAAAGGGAAGAGTAAAAGGGGGAATAATATCAAAGGATTCTCCCGCATGCATCTCAAGGATGGAGCAATCGTGAAAAAGGATATTAGTCTAACATGTTTCTACAACCACAGAAAGAGACAAAATCAATTATACGATTAAAAATACATTCAAAAGCACATGAGAAACATAATATTTCTTTTCCTTTAAGAAACTTTATAAACGAGTACTAAAAGTGAAGAAAATTAGGAGGAGAAGTTTTTCGAAGGTAATCATCTATGATCTGGATTAAATAACTATCATGATAAATTCATGCACCTAATATCCAAAACATAGAACAGAATAGTGACCGCATGATTCAAGTCTAAGATTTTTCCAATATATGAGAGTATAAAGATGAAGATGTTAGGCACCACATGCTAGCACGGGTATATAGAATTTGAATAAGTAACCTAGAAAAAAGATTAATAACTAGCATCAAACTCATTCAATACATGTGCTAGATTATCGAACCACACAGTGACATAAGAGTCATGAAGACATCCGAAATAATGAGATCAAAAGAGGCAATCAACCACTATCAAAGACCATCATCAATCAATACCAAACCCCCAAACTACCTCGAGGTAGGAAAATAAGTATCATATGCTCCAATAGTAGAGGATTAGGCAATAGGATCAAAGTTTTAGTAGGGGACCCTTTTCCTTTTGCTTGTAAAGCAAAAGTAAAAAGGGGGTTTGTTGCGGCCACAACACAACCTTATAAAAATAAATAACTAAAAGATAAAGTTCCCTAGAAGATAGCTCCAAAGTTCTATGGTCCCTACCACATCATACACTACATTGGACAAGTGGCCTACATGTTAGCTCTTTTAGCCCACTCCAAGTATTGCATATGTTATCTTGGTTCTTGTTTAAATTTTAGTTTTTCAATAGCACTTATTAATTAAAATTAAGCCATTTTTTAACAAAATTGTAGGAAATTGAGATGCTTGTTATAAGAATTTGAATTAGTGGAATGAAGCATTTAGTACTAATTTTAGATCATTCATGGACCAGATCTTTAAGCTACATGTTGTGCCCACTTCCATTGTCTTAGATTGGGACCCCACATTCACCAGCAATTTGGGTAGGAGATATTCAAACTTCAAAATACACAGTTGAATATGAGAACTGCATGTCATCCCCAACTGGATGGCCAAATAATAGTGGTAAACAATTTCTTGGATACCTATTTGAGATGTTTTTCTTTTGAAAAACCATACCAATGGGCACATTGGCTTCCCATGGTTGAATGTGTTGGCATGTTTTCAGACAGAGGCATAGTATGTGTGTTTGTCATTGATGGCGATGTCATTGATGGCGAATATCAGCATGATCAGTAGCGCAATGATAATGGCATGGAAATGGAAATATCATCAGTGAAGAGAAACAGTGATCGTTGGATACCATTCAAAATTCCCGATGACCGTCAGATCTGAATTCAGATAGGAGGAGCGTGCAATAGAAGAGAATAGATCTCAGGCGTCAGATCTGAGCCCGAAGACCGACCATCATTGGATCCATAATAAGTAGCACAGTCTTTACGTTCAATATGAAGAGGGCCTACAAAATCCTGAAAGCAGGAGGATCGTCCATCTTCAATAAGGACACGTGGAAAGTGACTAGAATTTTGCTGACTTGCACATTGGAGGAGTCAACGAAACATGGTGTGGGAACTTGCGATATGTGAAATCTCGAGAATTGATATGGACCTTTGGACCAAGTTATGTTGTGGAATGTTGGATGTAGGGGACACATGGTGAGCGATTGGCATTTTACTGACTAGAAAGTCAAAGAAAGGAGGTGCTCTATCCTATGAAATTGCGAAATGAAAAACCACGACTTAATCTGAGTCATTGATCAAAGGGATATCGTGGATTGTTGATCAAGCATGACAAAGGCCCATAAAGTTGTGAAATCATGATAAGAACTTGACCGTTAATCCAAGAGGGACATGTGGCGAGGGATTAACATTTTGTTGACTGGAAAGTCAAAGGAAGGAAATGATCTAACCTTTCAACTCGCGATATGTGAAATTGCAATAAGGTCTGGCCCATTGTCATACACAAGGTCACATCGTCGAAGGCCTAAGGGAAGGAGATAATTGCTAAGATCCATTTCGGGGATCACAACTTGGAGTGTCGAGACCCTTCGACACAAGATTGCAGAAATGTGAAATGGGAAACTCATTTTGATTAGGCCCATGGTCACATCCAATAGGCATATGGGATAAATGCAATACCTTTCAGATTTAATCCAACGATGCTTGTTAAATGGAAATATGATCGAAGGGTTACTGTTAATCTTTACGATTAACTATTCAGTTATGATTTAGTTATCAGAACCGAATCATGGTTCTTGGATGGTTGGCGATTCAGTGGTTGAAGTGTTGTTGTACTAGGAATTCAAGGTGTAATTGAAGTTGTGTGTGTGCATAAAAGAAAGACGCAGTGACTATGTGTGTGTGGTCGTTCTGAATGAAAAATGAGTTGAACTGTAAGAAAGGGAAAATTGCAGTATGCACAGTGTGAGATAAAACTCAGAGATGAGTAACAGATGCTGAAGAGACAGAAGAAAGAGAAGAATTGCAGAACATCTTGAATAAGAGAAGAATTGCAGAATAGAGAGAAGCATAGAAGAATTGCAGGATAGAAAAGAAGTGGTTAGAATTGAAACACCTACATTGTTGGTCATTCAATCATTTTACTTATAAACGTGGAGGTAGGGTGGTGCTAGGGATGACTGTGGTCCTATGATATTCAAGTTGATGCTTGAATATTGGGATTTGTAGCTTCCATCTAGTTGTGGCTAGAAAACAGGGTGGAAGGGTGGTGCTTGGAAAAACACAGAGTTTTCTGTATGCAACTTGGTGCTTGTATAAGTGGAGGTAGGTGTTGCCATCCAATCGGTGCTGGAACACTCAGGGAGTTGGTGCTTCCTTCTAGTGGGTTCTAGAGAAACCATAGAGTTGGTTCTCTCAACAAGTTGGAGCTTGTGAAACAAAGGTAGTAGCCTCAATTTGAGTTGGTGCTCAAACATAGATGATGTACAGAACTTAAAAGACTGCCTATCATTTCGAAGAAGAAGAGGTTTTCTCCCTTTATGGGTTTCCTCATGAAAATTTGTCTCTGTGTATATCTTATGTGTGACTGATGCTCATTATTTATGTTGTCTTTATGTTGTATAATATTTATGGTCACTTGGAGAAAGATTAAAAATGATTCAATAGACTTAAAGTTGTTTAAGCACAGTAACAACTGATTCACCCCCCCTCTCAGTTGTCTTAGTAATTTAAACAATTGGTATTAGAGTGGCTTCCTTTTATCTAAATGTAGATATTTAAGCTTAAACATGACAAGTCATGAAGGGACTTCAACCACTAAGCCTCTTTTGTTGGATGGAACAAATTTTTCCTTCTAGAAGGTTAGAATGAGAACATACCTAATGGCCTTAGGTGTTGATGTTTGGGATGTAGTAGAGACTGGATACATAAAGCCTATTGTGCTAGATTCCAAGGATGATAAGTTAGAATTTAGATTTAATTCTAAGGGAATGAATGCTATCTTGAATGGACTTGAAGAAGTTGAGTTTTTAAAGGTGATGCATCTTCAAACTACCAACGAAATGTGGGATAAACTTATTAACAGTTATGAAGGAAATGAGAAAGTGAAAGATGCCAAACTTGAAACATATAGATTTGAATTTGAATAGCTAAAGATGAATGAATATGAAACAGTTAGTAAGTATTTTTTAAGGGTTGAAGAACTTGTGAATGCCATGAAAGGTCTTGGTAAGAAGTTTGAAGAATCATTCTTAGTTCGGAAGATTTTAAGATCTCTGCTTGATAAATTTAATCCAAAAGTTTATGCAATAGAAGAACTAAATGATGTTAAAACTCTATCCATTGATCAACTCTTAGGAACCTTAACTGCATATGAAATGAGAATTAGCAAAGATAAATCCATTACTAGAGAGGCTTCTTTTAAAGCAGACAAGAATACTGATTCAGAGCTAGATGATATTGAAGCAAAATTTGTGAGAAGGTTAAAGAGAGGATCAGGAAAATATCAAGGTAAGTTTCCCTTCAAATTCTTTAACTGTGGTAAAATAGGCCATTTTTCATCTAAGTCTCCCCACAAGAAAAAGGACCAAAAATACCATAACTCTGATGATTAAAAGAAATACAAATTTAAGAAATATAGTAAAAAGAAAAGTTTGTGTGCAAACAATGATGACTCCTCAGAAGACTTAGATAGTGATTCATCCTATGAAGACAAAGTGAATGATTTTATTCTTATGGCTATGGGAGATCTTGATGATAAGCTCACAGAAGGTGACATGGATGATGAAGAAGCAGTGGTGGATATGGAAGGTGAATTAATCAGTGCTTTGGAATAAATTGACAGACTCAGATGTAAGAAGAGAAAACAAAAACAGTTGTTGATACATTTTAAAATGAATGGTAAAAAATATAATGAAGACTTTGCCCTATTAAAAGTAGAATTAGAGGAGGCAAAGAAAATAGAGGACATACTGAAACAATAGTTATCAGAGAATAAAGCAAGGTGTGAAGCCTTAGAAGAAGAGATAATAAAAACCATAAAAGAGATGGAGAAGTTTAAGGCATTGTATCACCAAAATCTGTCAAGTATTAAAGCTTCAGAAGGATTAACCTCCATTTTAAATCAACAAAGAAACCCAAAGTTGAACGTTGGCTTGGGGTATGAAGAAGGATCAAGTAGTGATCATCCAAGTAATACTTGTCAAATCCTCAAACATTGACAACAGTAACTCTGCAGAAACAAAGAAAGAGAATCAACCACCAAGAAGGAATGAAAGAAAAAATACCATAACCGAATCTATAGATAAGAGAGATTATCGGCATGAAATAAATCGACCTCCTCAAAGAAGACAAACTTTTTCAAGGTAGAAAGGTTTTTTCTATGGTTATTGTTTTTTCTACTCTAATTTTGGTCACAAAGCTATAAAATGTTCTTTAAGATTTAGATATGAACAATCAAGATACTCAATGAATAACCATGTTCCACAACAAAGATCGAGACAACCAAGCAACAAACAACCTCAGACTATAAATCATGCGATGGCTGGGAAAATGACACAGGTTAAGCATAAAAATAGTTATGAGCATAACAATCACTATGATATGTTATTCAGTGAACAAGAATGTTACCTCTGCCATAATTATGGACATAAAGTTGTAGATTGTTTCTTAAGGAATTACAAGCCAAATTTGACCCCCACTGCTGAAAATGTCAAGGTTTGGAAGGAGAAAGTAGATGACAAGTGTGGACTAGTGTTATCATCCCCCCAAAAAAATAATCCCTAGTATATTGACAGTGGATGCTCCAAACATATGACTAGAGACAAAAGTAAGTTTCTAACTTTAAGTGAAAACAAATCAGGGAATGTAACTTTTGGAAACGATGCACCAGGAAAAATAAAAGGTAAAGGAATGGTAAGCCTGAGTAATGGAAAAGGAAAATCTCAAGATGTGTTGTTTGTAGATGGTCTGAAACATAATCTACTAAGTGTCAGTCAAGTTTTTGACAAAGAATGTGAATTTATTTTTACTTCTAAAGACTGTAAAATAAAGTCTTTGAATTCAGGACAACTAGTTGCAAAAGGGATAAGAACAAAAAACAATGTCTATGTGTTAAAACAAGAAAAAGAAGAATGCCACTTAATAAAATATGATGAAAGTTGGTTGTGGCATAGGAGACTTGGACACCTAAATTTTGATCATATAATCAAGCTCGGAAACAATAGGGAAGTAAAAGATATTCTAAAGATATCAAAGCCATACGAATCTATTTGTAAACCTTGTCAGATAGGAAAGCTTACTTGCACTCAGTTCAAATCTAAAAACTTTCCTTCAACAGAAAAACCTCTCCAGTTAGTCCATATGGATTTATGTGTACCATCAAGGAAAGAAGGTACAGGAAAATAAAATTATTTTATGTTGATTATTGATGATTATTCTAGACTAACATGGGTTTCCTTTTTGAAGAAAAAATTTGAAGCATTTGAAAAATTCAAAGTGTTTAAGGCTCTAACTGAGAATCAAATAGGAAAAATATTGAAGGCAATAAGGTTTGAATGATCTGAAATTTTTACTTGATCTAAAATTCAAGATCTTTTAACCATTATTTGCATGTGAAATCTTTAACTATTAACTATCTTTGTAATGCAAAATTAAAGAATATCTATCAAACATATGAGCACATAAACATGTAAGAAAACCATCTATGAACAAGATTTGGTAACGGAGTTCACCAGACTTCCTGGCTACGTCTCTGGGTTCACTCCAACAGTGCAACCACTCTTTATTTAATCTCAAATGTTTAAAAATTACAAAGAAAAGGCTTACATAAGAGCTCTCAAAAACCAACTTTCAGATCTGCAATTTTGGGCAGAAACAGATATCATAGATGGCTGGAAAACATCATTATGCAACTTTTGACTGTAAACTCGAGTATGCTTGGCTCGCTCAAATGGGCTCTGAAGGCACTTTTCTGTTTGGCTACTTTGATTACAAAACAAAGAGCATATTTGGAATCCCCTCGCAATTCTACAACTTTTAAGTATAAAGTCGACCTATTTCTGAGCAGGTCGCCTGGGACACCTCCTGGCACAAATTCTAATGCAGCTTCTGTCTGTCATATCCGTACAGTCTCAAAAAGCATGCCACTCCTCTTCTGAAGGCACTTTGTTGTTTGGCTACTCTGATGAAGAAACAGAGAGCATATTTGGGATCCTCTCGAAATTCTGCAACTTTTAAGTATAAAGTCGACCTATTTTTGAGCAGGTCACCTAGGACATCCCCTGGCATGGATTCCAATGCAACATCTGCCAAGTCCCCCTACCTCGTTTTGTGTGCCTGACTAAATAAGCAAAGCCGCTAACTAGTTCACCAAATTTAGCAAACCTCCTCCAGATTTGACGGTAACTGCTAGATTTAGCTAAATTTGCCAAACTGTTGGTCTTCTAGAAGGAGACATGTGGTGCCTTCTGATTGGGCCATGTGTTAGCCTCTCATTG
>JASDQU010316151.1:9528-21025 GCA_032191745.1 Picea mariana | reverse complement strand
TGAAACAATCCTGTCATACAAGGGGTATTTATTTTGCTTCTGAATTTACTTGTACATGAGTTGAGCCTCATAGGTATAATATAACTACCTACATAATATAATTATTCATAGATGACGGTATACTTGATCCCAATCGCATCATGCACAATATTAATCTACTCAACATAATTAATTAAAAGTGCAATTCAGCCTATAATTTATCCTATTAGAAGAGTAATAAAATTCTACAGGAATAGTTCTTCCTGTTAATACATCCAATGAAATTAGTATTTACTCAACATTATGTTCCAGCAAAAATAATCCGTTCCTAATTAATGACTAGGATATATTTAGTTAGTTTTTAATCACAATAACATTCTCCCAGAATTCATTCATAGGAGTAAAAAAGGAATGCAGATCTATCAATGATCATAAAATTAAACCAGAGATAGGGTAGAATAGATTATCTAAATCAATTCACGGGAAGACAAAGGGAACAACCACGTTCCTCCCAACCATAGAACAGGCCAGCCAAAATCTTTCGTCATGTTCACCCCCTAGCCTGACCACGAATCCATGAGGGAAACCTTGGAATTTCTCTTTAGCGACATCTTCCTCAGTTGGTAGTCTTGCCTCACACTCAGTAATTAGTGCTCATAACAACAATCCCTACGTCATTATTTCCCCGCATATTAGGCAACGTCCTCCCTCCTCACATATGTTATATATCCAAGATTAATATTCCCTAGGTCTTTTCCCTCCCTTGGGAATTTTCCCACCTTTCCAAATCCATGATTTTTAGGGGCTCCCAATGGCCAAGTTCCTGATTTTCCACTTGTAACAATCAGCCCTGAGGTAGTTCCAACATGTTCCCCACTCATGGTGTCATGGTCAACTAATTTCAATATGGTTTTTCCATTTGTTCTCCTGCAATTAATTATAGAATATTCGATATCATACAAGTGTCACCGTCAAGTAGTTAGTTGGGTGAAATCAGGTCTCTGCCCAACAATGATAAATCAATAATTACAATTTGTCAAATTCAAAATTCAGAATTCCCATGAATGGAAAAAAATTTCCAAATTCGAATTTACTAAAAACGAAACAATTTTCTAACAAATTTGAATTTCAAAAATACTTTATTTTTGGGGATGTCACATCCTTTCCCTCTTCAATAAAAAACTGTCCTTAGTGTTCATTCTTTTCTTGGAACAGGATTGGATGAGATTTATGCAAATATCCCTCCAACTCCCAAGTGTCCTCCTTAGGACTAAAGTGATTCCATTGCACCTTTACCTGAGCGACGACTTTGTTATGAACTGTTATTTCTCTCTGGTCTAGAATGCGCAGGGGTTCCGCCTGGAACTCACCTTCTGGTTCCACCTGCACCAAGTTCCAATCGATCATGTGAGTAGGGTCATGAACATAATTTTTCAATAGAGAAACATGAAATACGTTATGAATTTTAATATTAGATGGAAGTGCAAGTTGGTATGCTATGGGTCCAATTAGAGCTAGTATATCTAAAGGCTTACAGAACCTAGGTGCCAACTTGGCACAGTTCCTGAGTTTGAGTGAACTCTTTCAGGCTTTAAATTTTAAGTACATATGATCTCCCACTTGAAATTTCAAGTGTCTTCTTTTCTATTCTTTATAGCTTGTTTTCTTGTCCTGTGCCTCTTTTAAGTTCTGTTGTACCTTCTTTACCATATTCTCCATTTCTTGGAGCATCTCTGGTCCAACCACGATTCTGTCAACCGGGTTATCCCAGCTAATTGGAGTCGTACACTTTCTGTTGTATAGTACCTTGAAAGGAATTAACTTAGTTGAAGTTTGGTACCCATTGTTATATGCAAATTCTACCAAGTGTAGGTAGTCTTCCCACCTGCTTGGTTTTTTTCTCACATACATGCGGAGCATATCCTCCATGATTTGGTTTGTTCTTTCGGTCTATCCATCCGTTTGCAAATCATAACTTGTAATGAAATTCAAATTAGTATTTATCCTTGCAAATAATTCCTTCCAAAAGGAAGATGTAAATTTCTCATCTCTATCTGAAATCACCATTTTAGGAACACCATGCAATCTAAAGATTTATTTCAAAAATATTTTAGCGATATTTGTATCTTTAAAAGTAGACTTTACAGGAATAAAGTGTGCAGACTTACTGAGTTTATCGATTACAACCATAATAGAGTCATTCTGTTTTTGAGTTTAAGGCAAACCTGTAATAAAGTTCAGGGATATGGTCTCCCATTTCCATTATGGTACTGGCAATGGTTGTAGTAGGCCAGCTAGATGTTGGTGTTCGACCTTTATCTGTTGACAATCTTGGCACCTCGCCAAGTATTTTGTTGTTTCGCCCTTCATATTAGGCCAATAAAATAGTTTTCTAAGTGTTGTTATCATTTTCTGGTATCTTGGGTGGCTAGAATACGGTTTATAAGGCACCTCATCCAAGAATTCTATCTTTAACTCTGCTGAATTTGGTATGTAAAGTCTGTTTTTAAATCGTAATAGTCCATTCTTTTTTATACTCAGATTTGGTTTATCTGAGCTTGTGGTATTGTTTTGTGATTCTGCCATTAATTTAGTGTAATTTTCATTGTGAATGCCTGTTGTCCTTATTCTCTGTTCCATATCACTTTCTTCTCTACTGACATTTATTTCAAATATTCCATGGACTCTTCTTCTTAGGGCATCTGCTACCTTATTTTCCTTACCCTTGATATGTCTTACCTCAAAGTCAAATTTGCTCAAGAAGGCTAGCCATCTTTCTTTCCTTGCATTAAGATCTGGTTGACTAAACAACTATTTCACTCCAATATTATTTGTCAGTAATAGAAATTTTATGCCCATTATGTAGTGTTGCCACATTTTTAAGTCGTGTATTACTGCTGCCAATTTTAAGTCATGAGTGACATAGTTTCGCTCATGTTCTTTTAATTTCTGGGACTCATAACAAATTACGTGTCCTTCTTGAGTTAGAACACCACCTAGTCCTTCTTTACTCGCATCAACACAGACGGTAAAGCCTTTATCTGGGTCTACAACCTTCAAGATGGGTGCGGTTGTCAATAATTCCTTCAGCTTGTTAAAACTATCTTCACACTTTTGTGACCAATTAAACTTGGTCCCTTTCTTTTGTAATGATGTGATAGGGTAGGCTATTTTGGAAAACCCTTGTATAAATCTGCAATAATATCCAGTGATTCCCATGAATGATCGGATATCAACTACATTCTTAGGTACCGGCCATTCCATGATTGGTTTTACTTTCTCAAGGTCTACGACAGTGCCTTCTATTGAAATTACATGTCCTAGATATTGTATTTCCTTTTGATAAAATTCACACTTATCAAATTTGGGGTACAATTTGTGTTTTCTCAACATTTGCAGAACTATTCTTAAGTGTTCTTCATGTTCTTCCTCTGTTTTAGAATATACCAGAATATCGTCGATAAATACTACTATAAACCTGTCTAAGTATTGACTGAAAATACTGTTCATCAGACACATAAACGTGGTTGGTGCGTTAGTGAGTCTCAAAGGTATGACTACGAATTCGTAGTGCCCATATCTTGTTCGAAAATCTATTTTTCTTATATCTTCATCCCTTATCCTAACTTTATGATAACCGGATCATAAATCCAATTTGGAAAAGATCTTGGACCCACCTACTTGATCAAACATGTCAATTATCTTATGTAAGGGGTACTTGTTCTTAACAGTCATTTTATTCAATTGTCTATAATCGATACAAAGTCTTAGAGTACCGTCTTTCTTTTTCACAAAGAGGATTGGTTCCCCCCATGGTGAAACACTCGGTCTTATATACTCTTTGTCTAACAGTTCTTGTAATTGTATTTTTAATTTTGTCAATTCTGGTAAACTCATTCAGTAAGGTTCTTCTGAGATAGGGGTTGAACCAGGCAGTAGGTCTATGGAAAAGTCTATTTCCCTTCTAGGAGGTAATTCTGGTATCTCATCCACAAACATGTCTCTGAATTCACGCATGAAAACAAAGTCTTCTAAATTTGGCTTATCTTATTTTTCTAATAGATTCGTTACATGGATGCCATAAACTTGACATCCCTTTATCATACATTTCTTGAATTGCATCCCTGAAACTTGTCTAACTGATACAAGTTTTGGTATACCTTGGGATGTTCTAGTAGTTCCATAATCATCTTTAAAGTTAAGTGTCTTTATATAACAATCTAATACTTCTTTGTTCTTTTCCAACCAATCCATTCTGATAATCATATCATAAGATCCTAGTGGTAGGATGTTCATATTTGTTCTTATGTTCTAACCATCTAAAATGAACTCGAAATCAGAAATAAAGTCAACTACATTCCTTTTAGTTTTTGTTGCTAGTTGTACAAGCCATGATTTTGTGTGCTTCAATTTCATAAGTTTATTTGACTCTACTACATTGGGAGTAATATAACTTAACTTGGCTCCAGGGTCAATTGAAATAGAAATTCGAGTGTTATTGATTTTACCTTTGATTTCTACCACAGAGGACTGGTGGTCATCTTGTCGACCATCTATGGCTGCATTAATCTGATGCATGCTTCTTCCTACATCACCCACCGTCGAAGATTCCTGCATATTATGAACAACAGTTTTGTTTTTTGTTATTAAACGTGGACAGTTCCTCCTAAGATGAGGTTCTCCACATTCCCAAAACTTTAGTGGTTCCGAGGGGTTGTCCCCGAACTTCTTTGTTCCTAGGTTTATTGGTTTACCACCTCCTTGTGTGCTTGGATGGTTTGAGTGAAAATATTTTCTAGGAAATATTTTTGCTGCATTTGGATACGGAGTTGGCTAGTAACCCTTCTTCTCATGGTTCATTCTGTCTTGTTTCTTATCCTTCCAATCTTTTGAAAAAAAATTCCACTTTTTGTACTAGTCGTAGCACATCCGTTCTTTCCTGAATACTTCACTCAAGGATTTGGGGTTGTCAAACTCAATTCTATCCCGGTCGGACTGTGATAAACAACTTAAGAATCACTGGATTTTTACCTTGTCCTCCCAGATGTAAGCTATGAACCTCAGAAGTTCCAGAAATTTGTTTATAAGATCATCCATCATCATCTGTCCAAGTCGTAACTCATAAAATTATTTCGTCATCCTTTCGTAGTAGCTTTCAGAAAGGTATTGTGTCTTGAAATACTTCTTAAAGTCAGACCATTCCATCTATTTCTCCTTTAGGACCTTGGCTAATTTTAGATATTTCCACCAAATGTTGGCCTTCCCTTTCAAGTTGTAGATGGCCATTCTAACCTTTATATTACTGGAGTAGTTGTAGATCTGGAAGTATTTTTTGATGTCTAACAACCATGCCTCAGCCTCTTCTCCTATTCTGGATTCTCCATCAAAGGTAGCCGGTTTAATCTTTTTAAATTCTCCTTCAAGGTGGTCTACTTGTTTTCTTTTTCTGTCTACTTTAGTTTTGGCCTCAGCTGAAGGTATACCTTCAAACAAACAGTTTCCTTTTTTTGTTTCAGGCCCATAATTCTTGGAGGCCCTTTTGTTGACCTCTTCATCATGGTTATCGTCAAAGGCTTTTATTGGTCACTATACTGCATAGTAGGACTTCATTTATCTCTTGTTGTTCCTGCTGTGATTTATTCAGTTTCTTGTTGTCATCTTTGAAAACCTATATATATATAAGTCCATTACCAAAAGTACTGCGCGAGAAAGGCCTACCATGAGATGAGTACTAAGAATGACCCTTCATAAATTTTGGAGTAGCCAATATGTTTCTTTGAGTATGGAGGGTATAGAACTTAATGTGCTTCTTGCCATCCTATAACATGTGAATTCCATGCATGGAGACAGTAGTTAAGAATCCAATTCTCACTTCATCCCTTTAGGGACAACTTTCATCCTTATTTGAATTAACTCTTGAGAAGATGCTTATCTTTCATTAATGGAATATTGATGCGTACGACAAACCCTAACCAAACTTAGAAAAAGAAGACTGAAATGTTTGCCAAATCCATTTTCCATGGATTAAGCCGAGACTAACTTGTGATACAGTCGAGAAGGTGTAATGACCCTTCTTCCAAAGATTTTAAGATGTTTTGGAAACAACCCATCAGGATTATCATGAGTTTAAAGTGTCCCTCTGAAATCTCTCCACCTTTCCATAGATACAATATTGTATTACAAACCACCATTAAGCATTCGTAGGCTAGTAGATGGGCACTAGAACTACCATTTTCATTAGTCTTCTTTCGATATTGGCTCTGTGTGCTCCCTACAAATATGGTCGAGTTATCAAATCTTCTCTGTAACTGCTCAATGCTTAATTCATGGACTCATTCTGGAATCAAACATATTGGGCGGACCTCTTCCATTGGAAATCCACATAATAAGGTAAGAGCATCTGGTTAGCTTCATTTACGAACTCTTTGTATTATAAAAATCATTTTGGTTGTTGAGTCATTCAACATGAAAGTTACTTGACAGTCTAAATCTTGAATAATGGAAAGGTTATGCATTTCTTGATGTCTCTGTTTTACCTTTTTTTTAGTTACAGTCACTACATTCTTTGTTGTCTTAATGTATACACCACCCTTCTATAGGTTTTAGTAAATGATATCTCATTTATCTGAGTAGAGTCTCACAAAAGAATCCCTTGCGAAATGTACAAGGCATTGTATAATTCCCCTCGTTTATGTCATGGTATCAACTGGTTGTACAGTGTTGAACTAAAGACCACTGTGATTCTGGCATGCTAAGATAACCCTTCAATACCAACAAAACCCCTTGACATTTCTCAAACGCTATTTTTCATCTTCGCTATCCCTACGACTTCAAACCAGTGGCCAGGGTTTTCTATATCAATTGCTGAATTAATAATATATCCCTTGTAAATTGTTACTGGGGGGTCTATAACTCAACTATCAAGTAGCTTTTGTCCTGTGTGGAAAGAAATAAGTTTATGACGTCTATGCACAACATGCTTGTCCATTTTTAAAAGGCAGTCTAAGCTTGTCAGTTAGATATGATTCTCGTATAAAAGAAATTATTAAGGTTTATAACACTCAAATTAATATACACCGTCCATGTATGAAGGGACTTACTACAGTTTCTCTCGCTATTCATTATTTATGACTACTATGTAAAGTTTAATTATATTTCTTTAAATTGTTTTTCTCTTTAATTGATACGCAACACTAATGATGGGCCCTGTTTGATGCGAGGGTACACATCAATGAGTTGTTGCCCCATCCATCCTCGTCCTTGAGCAACTATATAGCCAGAAAAAAACAAGGAAAGGTCATGCACACTGGGGTCAGAAGTTAAGTAATGTCTTGGCATGATGTGTTAAATAGACAATTATCATTTTGTTTCTTCTTCTTCAAGTTTCCTTAAATATGATTTTCTAATCTTCATATGGTGAATCTTCCAGGATTTTTCATCTACATAATGATCTCGGATGTTCGTCTCGATACTCGGCACAAAAAGTATTCGATTTCCCTTCTGTACCCTTATGGAGTTTGAATAGTCATGGTTACCAAATTTAAAAGAGGCCATTCAAAATCAATTTCCTTAGATTCCTATTGTGTTTGGAAAAAGGAGAAGAATTCCCAAAAGTAACTTGGGGTTTGGGCCCCGTTGTTATATTATGACTTTTGCAATGATTTTTCTACATAATTATCCTATTTGTTAGAGTAATTAAATTATTGTTAATCGATTACTGCTCGGGTCTCATTCTGCTGTAAAATTTAATTACCACGATTATCTTTTCGATGACAGGCCCTATTTAAAACACTGAATTTTGGATCGACTTATGATAGAACTATAATACTATATCATTATATCTCATTTCGACATTCTTTATGTTTATTGTCGATGTGTTTTAATCTGCAATTGCAATAGTTAGATTGGATCTAACATGAGTAGATATAATGGTTTGAGTAAAGTTATGATTTTGTGTTTTACTTCCAGAACAATATTTATATACCTGTACATTCTTTGTTGTTTAGGATAAAAGGGTTGGTAGGAGTTTGAAATCGCATGTTGTATGTACATAACTATATGGTTGTAATTTCTTATTCTATACCGTCCACTGCCATGAATACCGAGTGGACATTTTTGCATGTATACTCATAGTTAATAAATTTATCAATTACTTTATATAGTGTGTATTTCTTCAGTTAAGTCCTTTTATTTTGTGCGAAAGGAAAACATAAGGATTAGAAAGTTCTTCCAACATGAGATTTATACTCTTTAATAATTATCTTCGAATTCTACTTATGCATTATCTTATAATAGAACAACAACTTAATTATATCACTATAGTAATATATAAGGATTTTCAGACCTTCGATTCAGTTATTTCCTATATGAGAGGTAGTTGGCTTCTTATTGGTAGAATTTGTGTGTTCAAAAACTATGAAAAAAAATCTTTGTATAAGTGAGGTTTCTATTGTCGTCATTAAATATTCTTTTTATAAATCTGTACATAGTACTAACCGCAATTGTATCTATGTGCATTATATTTCGATCTGTCTAATATTTCGATTACAAAAAATAACATTCTTTTCTAGATAAATCTATTCTTTCAAGTTCACGTGTACATAGATAACTCTACTTAGAATTTTAATTTAGGAGGAGCCATCCCCAGAATTTAGTCCTTGATTATAAAACTTCGTACAACGAACATATGTCATCTATGGAAGCTATTTCAACTTAGTACAAATAGATACATTATATCAGATACACAAAATCATTTAGAACAAAAAGGAGAATATTAAAACATATATGAACCAGTTCGTGGGAAGACAAAGGGAACAACCAGGTTCCTCCCAACCATAGAACATGACAACCAAATTACTTTTCCAATTCACCCCCTAGCTTGACCATGAGTCCATTAGGGAGAACTTGAAATCTCCTCTTCAACAATGTTTACTCTATATGTAGTCTTGTCCTTGCCTCACACTCAATATTTAGTGTTCATAAAAACAATTATATAGTAATTCATTTCTTGAGCATACTAGGCAACACCCTCCCTCCTCACATATGATATATATAAAAAACAATCATTTTTTCCTAGGTCTTTTTTTTCCCTGCCTTGGGAATTTTCCTAGCTTTCTAAATCCATGATTTCCATGGGCTACCAATGACCAAATCCCTTATTTTCCACTTGTAACAATCATCCCAAAGGTAGTTCCAACATGTTCCCCACTCATGGAGTCATGGTTAGCTGAATTTAACTTGATTGTTCCATTTGTCCTCCTGCAATAAAAAAAACAATATTTTGTTTACATACAAGTGTCATAGTCGAATATTTAGTTGGGTCAAATCAGGTCTCTTCCCAACAATCATAATAATTAATTGCAATTTATCAAATTTGAAATTCAGAATTTCCATAAATGGAAAAAATTTTCCAAATTCAAATTTACCAAAAAAGGAAATAATTCTCTAACAATTTTTGAATTTCAAAAATAATTTATTTTTGGGGGTGTCACATCCTTTCCCCCTTCAATAAAACACTATCCTCAATGTTTGTTCCTTTCTTGAAACATGATTGGATGATATTTCCGCAAATATCCCTCCAACTCCCAAGTGGCCTCCTGAGGACTAAAGTGCTTCCATTGCACCTTTACCTAAGCAATGACTCTGTTCCAAAGTTCCATTTCTCTCCAATCTAGAATGCACAGGGGTTCCACCTGGAACTTTCCTTCTAGTTCCACTTGTACCAATTTCTAATCGATCATATGATTAGGATCATCAACATAATTTTTCAATAAAGACACATGTAATACGTTATGAAATTTTAGATTAGCTAGAAGTACAAGTTGGTATGCTACAGGTCCAATTCGAGCTAGTATCTCGAAGGGTCCACAAAACCTAGGTCGCATATTGGCATAGTTCTTGAGTTTGAGTGAACTCTTTTGGGCTTTAAATTTTAAGTACACATCATCTCCCACTTGAAATTCGAAGTGTCTTCTTTTCTGGTCCACATAACGTTTTTGTCTGTCCTGTGCCTCTTTCAAGTTCTATTGTACTTTTCTTACCATACCTTCCATTTCTTGGAGCATCGCTGGTCCAACAATAAGTTCATTAGCCGGGTTGTCCCAACTAATTAGAGTCGTACACTTTCTGCCATACAGTATTGCGAAGGGGCTTAGCTTAGCCGAAGTTTGATACCCATTGTTATATGCAAATTCTACCAAGTGTAGGTAGTCCTCCCACTTGCTTGGTTTTTTTCTTACATACATGAAGAGCATATCCTCTATGATTTGGTTTGTTCTTTCAGTTTGTCCATCAGTTTGTGGACGATAACTAGTACTGAAATTCAAATTAGTATTTTTCCCTACAAATAATTCTTTCCAAAAAGAAGATGTAAATTTTACGTCTCTATCTGAAATCACCATTTTAGGAATACCATGTAGTCTAAAAATTTCTTTCATAAATATTTCAATGATATTTATAGCTTTAAAAGTAGACTTTACAAGAGTAAAGTGTGCATACTTATTGAGTTTATCGATTACAACCATAATAGAGTCATTATGTTTTTTAGTTTTTGTCAAACCTGTAATAAAGTCTAGAGATATGGTCTCCCATTTCCATTCTAGTACTGGGAATGGTTGTAGTAGACCATATGGATGTTGGTGTTCAGCCTTAACCTGCTAACAATCTTGGCACCAAGCCAAATATTATGTTGTTTTGTCGTTCATATTTGGCCAGTAAAATAGTTTTCTTAGTGTTGTTACCATTTTCTGGTATCCTCGATGGACAGAATATGGTTTCTTATGCACTTCATCCAAGATTGTTATCTTTAACTTTTCTAAATCTGGTATGTAAAGTTTTTTCTTGAATCATAATAGTCCGTTTTTATCGATACTCAGATATGGCTTATCTGAGTTTGCGGTACTCTTTTGTAATCCTGCCATTATTTTAGTGTAATTTTCATCGTTAATACTAGTTGTCCTTATTCTTTGTTCCAGATCACTTTCTTCTCTACTGACATTTATTTCGAATAACCCATGGACTCTTCTACTTAGGGCATTTGCTACCTTATTTTCCTTACCCCTTATATTTCTTACCTCAAAGTCAAATTCGCTCAAGAAGGCTAGCCATATTGCTTGCCTTGCATTAAGATCTGGCTGAGTAAACAAATATTTCACTCCGCTATTATCTGTCTCTAATAGAATATTTTTACCCATTATGTAGTGTCACCACATTTTTAAGGCATGTATTACTGTTGCCAATTCTAAGTCATGAGTGACGTAGTTTCTCTCATGTTCTTTTAATTTTCAAGACTCATAAGAAATCACATGTCCTTCCTGAGTTAGGACACCACCTAGTCCTTCTTTACTCGCATCAACACAGATGGTAAAGTCTTTATCTGGGTCTGCTACCTTCAAGATGGGTGCAGTTGTCAATAATTCCTTCAGCTTGTTAAATCTATCTTGACACTTCTGTGACGAATTAAACTCGGTCCCTTTCTTTTGTAATGACGTGATAGGGTAGGCTATTTTGGAATTCCCCT
>JASDQU010316148.1:0-13345 GCA_032191745.1 Picea mariana | reverse complement strand
CTAACTACAAATGCATACTAATGCATACTAAAGAAACACACTTTTACCTAACGACATATTAGACCAAGTAGATCTTAACTAACTCCTAAGTGTCTAGATATCCTAACACCAATGATCTATCAACAACTTTCGTAACATCATGGTTATTTGTGATGGTTGTGAGGTGGTTTATTATTGATAATTAAAAATTGTCTAGAGACATCTCTGCTTTACATCTCTGGTTTACATAATATATGCTTCCATCATTTAATACTCTTTGAATGCTTTCCAATGATATATGATATGAATATTTTGTCTACGAGTGTTTCTTCAATTACTTTCTCATTTTTTATTACATAAACAAGATTATTTGGGACGAGCATGATGGCCTAACAAGCATGAAACAAGCTGACCCAAGCATGAAACACGCTGACCTAGACATCAAACCTAAGTACCCAACCTATATGGCTAAGCCACACATCAAACCCTAAGTATTTAATCCCTAGATGACAGATAAGACATGAAACCAACATTGCAAGGTGAATCGAACACAATGATACACATACAGAACACGGCACAAAGATGTTGCACAAATAACCCATTTGATGCAAATTGCAATGCCACTTCACAAATTTGATGCAAAGGTGTCCCTTTATGCATCACATGGCATCACTAAGGCCGAAATACAAAGGCGAGACATCACATGGTACTGTCTCCTACTAACACAATGATTGATTGTTTGCATGCTAAGTATGCTTGCTTGCTCAGCCTTGCTCTCCTCCTATGTAAGTGCGTGTGTGCGAAACACTATTAAAAGATGCTTATCTTGTGGTGTATTGGAATCAACAACATATAAGTCCCAACATACCATGATCCTTATGCCAATAGAAATAACTTTTAACAAAATAAGTATCTTTTTAACATAATGGTTACTTTTAACAAAATAAGTATCTTTTTAACATAATGGTTGATCGATTATGTGCTAAATATGCTTTCTTGCTGGAATTTGTGCACCTCACGAACCTGTTATATAGATGTATAATTGAGAAACAACAGTGCACCTATCTCTAGTTGAAGCTTGTGTCAAAATTTTAAAGGCGATCATTATTATTGCGAAGTTTCTAATCCCTACCGTTGATGGATTATTAATGAAGGGTTGAGATTAATTTGAAAAAACTGCTATGAGCTTTCAATCCCAACCGTTGGTTCTAGATCGACGGTCGAAAATCACTAGGGTTTGTATTAAGATGTTTGGGTGTTTGGTTTCATTGCCATACCCTATCGGTTTTGCTTCACTTCATTCAGTTTTTCTCACGAAAGAGCGTGGATTTACTTCTGTCTTGTTATGGATCCGCCCGATTCATGGCCTTATTCCCCGTTTTCTGATTTTCTTTCTTATATTTTGATTTTGTTCACCCTTTGGCTAATCTATGGGACTGCCATTTCTATGGATGCTTCCATCGAGTTTGCCAGTGATATCTATTATTCGGGGCTGCCAAATTTATGGCAGCTCTCGGTCGTCGATATTACCATGGTTATTATTCTTTAACGGCCCAGCAAGGGACCGCAGTTTTTTCGTAGGGCGGCCGCTTCTTTCTGTCATGAATGACAGTGCCGTTTTAAATGTTTTTGACATGCTGTTCTTGGCAGTGGACGGCTTGCATTTCTTTCATTGTTTTTTCCTTTTATTTTTTATTTCGGCCTCAGATACGCGATTTCTACAGGACTCCAGATGTCAAGAAGACCTGGCAGTTACTCTCCACCTCCACAAGACACTTGTTTTCTTGAAAAGACATTCTATCTGGACCTAGAGAACAAGTGTCTTATGGATGTTGAGAGTAAAGGGCCATATCTGTAACAATTGCAAGGAATGGCGGATGGCGTCTACTAAGTTACGAAGCTGCGAATGAATGTAGTTTTCAGTAAGGGAAAAGAGCAAATCTCTGAGGTATGTGTAAATTCACCAAACTTTGCTTATTTGTTTACAATATATATTTCCTAAACCTCAAGGGGTTTCCTTTTGGGTTTTCAAAGCCCCCAAAACGACTCGATTCTAGTAGTATATTTTTGAAGTCTAGTCCGTCATAAATCGATTGTTATGTTTTAAGTTGTCAAATTTAATTGGTTTTTGTTTATGTCCCCAAACATGATCCTTCGTTTCCATGCATCGTTTTCTTATCTATAAATGATTATTCTATAAAATGTTTAAACTTTAATGGTTATAGGTATGCATATGAATGTATTTTGATTTTGGCCGGCGAACGGTTAGTTTTTGTTTGCTGCAGGGTTCTTCTATTTGCTGTTTTGGAATTTTTTGTCGGTGTGGGCTCGCATCTGTCTGCTTTTATTGGTTTTGGCAGTTTCAATCATCAATGCTAGTTCTTTGCTTTTCTCATTTTGATCAGCGAATTTTGGAGCGTTCAAAAGATTTTGTATGTAGAACAGGCGCATTCTAGGGGATTGCAAGGGCATGTTTGTTGAGTTTCGACATCTTTACTGTTGACTAACACATATTTTTTCTTGATGGAGGATCTTCTCATTGGCTGTCTAATGTTCTTCTGTCGATACGGGATATCGTCTTTCGTGATTTTTAAGAGTTTTAATCTTTTCAATCATTAGAGTATGTTGTTTATTGCCTGTAAGAGTGTTGTTTTTTTGTCTTCTTGATCAGTGATTTTATGAAAGATTGAAAGCCTTTGAATAAAGGTACATAGCATTCTACAGCTGAGTATGGGGACATTGTTACAAGTGAATAATTACGATGGTGATATAATGTCGGTTTCTTGTATTATTTGTTGTCAAATATTGTATTTAAATAACGGGTTCAGACATTTTAATGGCTAGATTCATTTCAACTTAGCTGAGTACGGGGACATTCTTACAAGTGAATAATTGTAATGTTGATATAATGCCAGTTTTTTATATTTTTTGTTTTCTAATAATGTATTTATATAACGAGTTTAGACATTAACTTGAAATTGTAAATATTTGTCCCAACCTTGGATCTATTTAAAATTTGGATCTATTAAGTATCATTAGCCTTTTCACAATTTTTGCATTATAAAGAATGCTTTTCATGGATCTATCAAGTATTATTGACCTTTTTTCACAATTTTTGCATTGTAAAGAATGCTTTTCATGGATTTATTAAGTATTATTAACCTTTCACAATTTTTGCATTGTAAATAATGCTTTTACCTTGAAAAGATTTTTAACGAGGAGATTGTTATTATTTATAATGGGGGCGATACTTCTTATTTAAGTGTTGTGATTTGTAAGAGTGAATGATTATAAGTCTGACAAAATGTCCTTTTTTAATATTAATTGTTTTCAAATATTGTATTTTAATGATTACACGTCCAGGCAATTTCATGTCTATATTCATTACAACTTTTGGTAGTAAGTGTTATGAAAATGTGCTAGCATTTCCACATTTTTGCATTGTAAAAAAAATTGTACCTTCAAAGATTGGTGCTGGAAAGATCGAGGATTAATATAAATCTACACTGGTTTATTATACAATATCATTATGAAAAGTTTGTCATTCTATAGTGGTTTGTTTTCTAAACCTATCAAACGTGCTGAACGTTTGATCTACCAAGTGACTTTTGATATACCAAGTGCGAACTGTGAGAGCCTTTCAAAAGTTATTGCATAGTCAAATATTTACACCTCAAACAATTTCACTCCTTTTGTTGCTGGAGTGAGCTAGGGTTGACCAAGAAATGCGTTCTGTTCATAAAATTATTGACTTGATAAATAGTCCCAATATTTTTCATAAAATCTGATGTAGATGGACAGAAGAGACCTAGATATCCTTAAACAGAAAATTATCTTGGTTGAAATATTCGTTAAAACTATGAAAATTGTGTTTCCATATCTATTTTCCTTTGTTTTAAACACAGCGGTTAGTTTTCTGGAGTAACCACTTGGAGTAACCTTCTAGAGTAACCACTTGGCGGTTTGTTTGTGAGGAAGAGTGTTTTTAACTAAGCAGCTAAAGCAGTTTTAGTTTGTAGTAACCACTTAGAGTAACCTGTTGGTAGTTTGTTTGCGAGGAAGAGGTGCTTTTAACTAAGCAGCTAAAACAGTTTTAGGTCGTACTTTTAAGCATAGATGATTTTAGGGGCTAAATTTTGCTCATGGGCTAATTTTTCATGGTTTTTAAAAAAATGAGATTTGTTATTTTAAAAATAATTTGCCCAAATTCTATAGGATAAATTTATTTTACCTTAAAAATCGCCAAAATTTTATAAAAACTATATAAAATCCTTAGAAATTTGAATATTTTTACAAAAATATCGCTAACATTTATAGTTGGCATATGAAGGATTAGTAAGATTCACCAAGGTTTTCTATATTTTAAAATAAATTTCCATCCTTAAAATCATCTCTCCTTTTAAGGAGAAATTGAGATGGAATGAAAAATTAGAAGATAAAAGAAAATATGATATTATTAAGGAGATGATTAATTTTAATCTAAAAGATCAAACGTATTTCTGTTTTGATTTGTCTTAAAAAGAGAATCAACATTGCTAGATTAAGAACAGACTTTTCAGTAGCTCTGTGGCAAAAAAAACTTGGGTATCATAAGAATTTTTCAAAGCCCACAATAATTAGGTTGAGATTAAAAAACTGGAACATCATCCCATCTTCAAAATACAAGTATGATAAGCATTTTTCAACACAATAAATAGGTGGAGATTCCATCTCAAATTTTTTCCAAAGCCATGGACCTCTCTGGTTTTACTTTTGATAAGATATTTGCTTCCTTGTTTAATTCTGGAAGATCTTTATAAGAGATTTCTTTTGGAGAGGTATCCACCTCCCTCCACCTCTTTTATTTGATTAATAATTGGCCCAGCATAATATTGTTTAATTGTGTGGTTACATTCATTCAATTTATGACCCCTATTTTATTTGATGAATAATTTAGCCTGAGCATAATATTGTTTAATTGTGTGGTTCTATCCCCCATTCAATTCAATCTATGGTGAGGAGTCCCAAAATATATTTTTTTTAAGATAAGAGGATGTTAAGTTTTAATAATTTTATAGTCCTTAAAGAGATTTCTAATCCGATTTTTCCAACAAATCAAATCGCAGACCTGGAGGTCACAATTGTGGTTCAGACAGTCAATAACAGTCTTAGAATCTCCAAACATCTGGAGGTCATAGATGTGCAAGCGGTTTGTATTAAAAGTTGAAATCAGTTATATATCTTTTCTAACGCACGAGAGCACAGAATGTTAGCGCTCTCAAAAAAACAGAGATCTGACCTGGGAGAGGACCCAGATGAGGCAAGAATTAAGCTACAGGCCTTCCATCACTGTTCAAGCACTCAAAACTGCCACCCTGTGGCCTCGGAAGAATACAACCCCCTCTCAAAGATCCAAACAAAAGCAAAAAAGAAAAAACTGACTCTGGAACCTGAGAATAAAGTGCGTCAAAAAAAGGTTTAAAAAGAGTGGTACACACGAGCTCATCTTCTGATAAGTAATTTTGCCCTCTGGATGAAGTAGAGCTTGTTTTGATAACTCGTCCACCTCTTGATTATAATCTCTGTAAATGAGTGAAATCCAGTGTTGTAAAGTCCTTGAGGAGAGCTCTAATCCTATCTCTCCAGCAAATCAAATCGCAGACCTGGAGGGCACAATTGTGGTTCAGGCAGTCATTAACAGTCCTAGAATCTCCAAACATTTGGAGTTGGAGGTCATAGATGTTCAAGCTGTTTGTCAGAGTTAGCAATGCCCAAATACCCAGTAATTCAGCTTTGGTATTTGAGCCTGGTCCACAATTTATCATCCACCTATAAGTTGTATGCAGGTTTTACCTTGATGATACCACCCGTGCCACTAAACTGACCCCTGCCTTGTGCTGCCCCATCAAACTGACCAGTTGGACGCCCCTCTTTCAGCGAAGGAGGAGCTTTCTTTGCCCAAGGTTGGATGTTTAAGGACCTTTGTGTTCCCTAACCAAGCCCAAATCCTGTGTGAGACTGAGGCAGTTGAAGCCCTGCCATCCTTGAAGATAACCATGTTTCTTTCCAACCATAAGTGCCAACAAATTAAAGAGGGCAGCATGTGCCACTTTGGTTGATTGTGACACTAGTCTTTGAAACAATAATGTAAAGCTGTACCCTGTCGTGGAGAAAAAATATTAAGAGTTGCTAAGGTCTCTTTCCAGACCTGCTGCGAAAACCTGCGTTGCAACATCAAATGGAGAGATGTTTCGGCATCTTTCTGGCATAGAGTACACATTCTGGGACTTGATCTTACTCTTTTTTGTAATAGATCCCATGTGGGGATCTTATTTTCCATCAATAACCAGGAGAACAATTTGATTTTTGTGGCAAGATCCCACTTCCACAGCGAGCTGTGCCACCAATTCACACTACGGCTCCATAGCTTTGAAGCTATGGCCTCATATCCACTCTTTGCAGAGATAAGCCCAGAGTTATTGCCCCCGGTCTAGATAAGCTCGTCCGGCTGATCTGTCAAAGAGATGCTCGCACAGTTCAGGTCTTTGCTAAAGTGGGTCCATTCATTTGCCTCTGCGTCTGCCAACCCCACCTCCAAGGCTGATTTCTGATTTCCAGCGTGCTAACACTGCTCTTTGCCTGCCCAAGCCAGCCATTTGGTAGAGGAAATGGAGACCCCGCCTCTTGAGCAAACTTAAGAGAATAGGAGATAGGAAAGAATTCTGTTCCAAACCAAGAATGGAGTCTTTGCCTAGTCTGATGTAAGTGCTTGAACCAGGCTTCCAAGTGATCCAATGAGTCACCACAGACTTTAAAAGACATCTCCAGAAAAAAGAAGCATTGTGTAGGCTTACAGTAGATCTTCCAAGCTAAGCCACCACCGTGAAGGGAGTGAGATACTTGTCTTTTAGCACACCCGGTGCCAAAGACCCTCCTTCATCAAACAACCCCAGAGGTTGTTTGCTACCAGAGCCCTACTTAACACGATTCTTGACACCCCATCCCTCGTAGGCTTTTGGCTTTGCAATAGCTTCCCACTTGACAAGGTGAACACAGGCCGTAGCCCCACTACTCGTCCACAGGGAGTTCAACATCAGCTGACGAATTCTATTGAGAATTGAAGTGGGAATAATAGCAACTGCCATCCAGAACACAGGCAAGCTCTCTAACATCGCTTTGACCAGAACAAACCTTGCAGCCAAAGTCATCCATGGATGGCACCAAAGACCAATTTGCCTTTAAAATTTAATAATGAGCCATCTTCAATCTTCAAATTTGTAATTTGCAGGCCTACGAAAGAAGCCTAGGTATTGAAAGCCCTCGTTTAGATCCACAAACTTGAAAGGAAAGATAGCCTTGAAACTAGTCAGTTCAACATTCGTTAAACCATAAAAATGGACAGACGACTTGTGAGGGTTTATGACATGTCTGCAGAAAACTGACATGATGGAATCTATTTCCTTCCATTCAGAGACCCTAGCGCTGGTCATAATTAGAGCATCCATTTACGAACAATAAATTAAAAAGCTTAATTAGTGTAGATATCTTAACCTCAAAGACTTTACCTTCAGAATGTGCTTGCTTAAGCAATAAACTGAGGCTCTCCTTGACCAAAATGAATAGAAGTGGTGATAACAAGCATCTTTGCCTTAGTCCACGACCACTCTGGAAAAAAGAGGTAGACCCCCATTTACCAAAACCACGAATGTAGCTGTATTGACACAACTCATTATCCAATTTGTAAGCAGACTAAAGCCTGTCTGGAGAAGTATCAACCTGAGAAAATCCTAGTTGACACAGTAATATGCTTTTTGGAGATCCAACTTTAGAACTAAAGCTTTCAGTTTTTTTGCTTTGATACTATTAAGGCATTCTTGTGCAGTTCCAACAGCATACAGAATCTGTCTTTCCTTTAGGAACCCTAGCTGCTCCACTGATAAAGACTTCGACAAGAACAGTTTAATCTTGTTCGCTATAATCTATGCTATAATTTTGTAGGCAAGGTTACAGAGAAATAGGTCTGTAATCCCCTAAAGTTGTGGGCTCCATCTTAGGAATGAGAACAATGAAAGTCGAATTTAAAGACTTGGTCATCGAGCCCGTTCTTCTAGACTCCTCCACTGCCTCCAGAACATCAAGCTAGATCACATCAAAGTAACGGAGAAAAAATTCCATCGTCCACCCAGGGCTTTTGTCCCTAGCAAAACTTTTTAGAACTAGAAAGATTTCTTCTGCAGTACAAGGTTTTTCCATATCTAGAACATCACTCTCTGATAAGAAACTTGGGTAATGTTGCACTGTGCTCACCTGCTCAAGGATAATATTCTGCTCCAAGTTTGCGTAAAGAGCTTTGAAGTGTTTCACTGCTTCGCCCTCAAGATCCCCCTGATTGGAGTGGCTACAACCGTTTTCATTTAGAATCTCGCACATCACTTTGCTGTTTTTTCTGTGGCTGGCATAATGGTGAAAGAACTTTGTGTTCCGATCACCATGTAAAAACCAAGTGGCTCTGCTCTTATGTCTCAACGTTTCTTCTTCATCGAGCAAGAACTTTTGCCAAATGTCTTTTAGCTCTTTGATATGGGAATCCACATCCGCCGTTGCACTCCCATTTACTTTTGAAAGGTAGTACCCTTCTCTAAGTCTTCCTCTACCAAAACTACCTCAAGGAGTCTAGACTTATTTTGGACCATTTTCCAACCAATAACTTTATGTTTTATCTCTTTTAATTTCCGAACCAATCTTCTCAGAGCTGAATGTTTGTTATCGAATTCTGTGGGCTTTCAGACCGCTTGAACAACTTCATTGAAACCCTTCTCTCCCAACCAGATGGGATTCAACTTGAAGGCGAAAGCTATATGTCGATGGCTATCATCAAACTGAAGAACAACCAGAGCATGATCATAGAAGTAAGGATAGGCCACCCAAGATTTGTGCCTTCCTACCGACGAGACCAGATCTTTCGACATAAACACTCTGTCGAGTGTTTTGGCAATGCCCTTTGCCCAACCTCTTCTGTTTTGTCAGGTAGGCACACAGACACGGAGCAATATCGATCAGTCTCGATTTCTAGAAATTTCCTTTAAAAAACTTAGTTAGGGGGTCTAACCCTGCTTTGGAACCCCACACTCCCCTGTTGATACTGTAAAGTTTAGGTCTCTTGCTAGGATAAGATTTTTTGTGGCAAGAAGCCCACTACTTACCACCGAGTCCCAATAAGGTTTCCTATCTATACAGGGCCCATAGCTATTTAGTAGGGAGATCGACCGATTATCCTCCCGTAGAGAGCCTTCCAAAGGAATGCCCTCACAAGTTACAAATGGGGAAAGCTTAAAAAAATCTGGATTCCATGCCACACAGAGGTCCCCACACTGGCCCACTGTGTTTACAGTGCAACAGAACCAACTGGGCCGAAGTTTAGTCACTAACGCTCAAGCTTTGGATTCCTCAACCATTGTTTCTTGGAAAAACAGAAAATCAGGCAAAATGCAGCTCAAAAGTCTACGGAGGGACGCTAGTTTAAGAGCCCCTCCAACTTCCCTCCGGTTAAGAGAGAAAAATATCATTATTTTGCTCTGGCTAGGGCTTTAATTCCTTTAAGAGCTTCTTGTTCAGATAAGTTACTACCATGGCTGGTTGCGTCCCCTTGGTTTTCGAGAATTTCATGTCTCAAGTGGAGAGACATCCCTACCGAGAGCACAAGTCCAGGACTCCTGCTTTGAGTCCCTGTCGAGTCTTGAAAGCTCCAGCCCCTTGTTTCTTGCAGAAAAATCTTTCTCGCAACCAACCTCTGTGCGCCCAAGAAGAGGCTGTTTTGTGACTGTCTCTGAAGTAAGGAACCAGAGACTCCAGAATAGCGCCCAAAGAACTCTTCTCCCGATTCCTGCTCCCGCTTCCCTACCAAAACCCTCCCTGCCCAACGTCTGCAGGGAGGAAGCCCTCTTCCCCGAAACATGCCACAGGAGGGTAAATTCTGGTCAGGGTCTCTTGGGTTTGTAACCCCTCCTAGTGCATTGTCCGCTGTTGCCCTTGCCAACTCTCTGGCCAGACTCTCATTTGAAGTGTTATCAGTGGAAGCCACTAGAAGGGCTCAAAATCAGAGTTAAGCTTACCAACTCAGAGACAGTGAGTGTTGAGAAAAAAGATGGACACAGTTTATTAAGCTTACCTACGTCGGAATCCATCACAGGTGAAATCCTAGCATCCTCCGTGGAGGTGCCTTCACCACTCCAGTATAAATCCACACCGGGGAATTCGCAGGGAACTGTCTTCCTTAGTATAGACGATTCCGTTTCTTCAACTAGAACAAACCCGTAGCACTCTTTTTGGAGATGACCCGTCCTCCTACAAAGGGAGCAACGAAATGGAATACCTAGGTAATTTAATTTTTGGCCATAGGTCTTCCCTCGCCACTCAATATCCAGTGCTTCTAAAAGACCAGAATGTACGTCCAGTTCAACCAATAACTTCTCCATACGTCTATCCGCACCCTTGAGAACTACTTCATCAACTGTAATGAAGCGTCCTAGTTCGTTTCCTATCGCTGCGAGCACCCCTGCTTTCCAAAGTTGTAGCGACAAACCAGGAAGGACCCATATATGTCTAAATTGGAAATACTCAGTCGCAGGGTCAAAGCCCACCCTTCATCTCTTCAGCGTGAGGCTTTCACCATTTATGAATACTCAGTCGCAGGGTCAAAGCCCACCCTTCATCTCTTCAGCGTGAGGCTTTCACCATTTATGACCCATGTGGTTTGTAAAATCTTCATAGAGTCTTCGGGGAATTGAAATTGAAGCAATAGCATCACACATTTGCATCAGTAGGGGATAGTGAACATTGATAGGGATCACCACCATCTGTCAATAGTATATAGTCATTTGTCAATAGTATAGTAGTATATAGTCATTTGTTATTTGTCAACTACATATACATCTGCATTTGTTATTTTTCAACTACATATACATCTGCATCAATAGTATATAGTTATTTGTCAATAATATAGTTATTTGTTATTAATATATATTATTAATAGTATATAGTTATTTGTCAATAATATATAGTCATTTGTTATTTGTCAACTACATATACATCTGCATTTGTTATTTTTCAACTACATATACATCTGCATCAATAATATATAATATATAGTCATTTGTTATTTGTCAATTACATATACATATACATCTGCATTTGTTATTTTTCAACTACATATACATTTGCATCAATAATATATAGTCATTTGTCAATAGTATATAGTTATTTGTCAACTACATATACATCTGCATTTGTTATTTTTCAACTACATATACATCTGCATCAGTGAACATTGATAGGGATCATCATTTGTCAATAGTATATAGTCATTTGTTATTTGTCAACTAGACATGTATCATTTGCCAAACCATATATATATATGTAATTATAATCTTGTAATTAAAAATAAACAACTAAATATACCTATATCATTTGCCAAACCATATATATGTAATTATAATCTTGTAATTAAAAGGAAACAACTAAATATACCTATAGATAGGGGACTTTCCGTTAGGTTCCGAACGAACTCACCAGATCTTGCTTGCTTTACTCAATCAAGTAGTAGTTACAATCTTCCCTGAATGCCCCAGGTCTTTCACATTTAATTTCCTTTGCACACAAAACAAGGTTTTGCACCTACATCAAACTTGTGAAAGTTATAAACATTATGAAAAATGATTTCAATTTAACAATTTTTTTACTAAATGGTTACAAAATATCTTACACAGAATTTCATTGGGTAAGGTACATAGCATTAAAATATCTTGAACAAATTCTTTTGATTCAAACATTCATTGAACAAAGCTTTTTATTTTCATTTGGAAAATAAGTAGTTTTAACAAAATATTTTATTTAGACAGTAAGAAATACAATCATTTTTATCTAAATTTAATGTTCTTTATTTTAGATATTATTTTAATATTCTTTATTTTAGAAGTTTGGGGCATTCTTAAGTTAGGTAAGGAGTAAATATAGGTTGTTGAAGCAGGTGGGTTGAACAGTGAGCTCTTGATAAAATGGGAGTAAAGGGTTAATAGGCAGAGAGTAAAGGGTTAATAGGCAGAGTAAGAGATTCCATTCCTCAAGAAGGTGCGATTGAAGAAATACATTGGATAATCATTTTTATCTCAATTGAATATTCGTTATATTAGATGTTGAGAAAATACATTGGATAACAAAAACATTTATTTTGTCTATAAAAATCATAAATGAAATAAATACTATCATTTTTATCTAAATTGAATATTCGTTATATTAGATTTTGAGGAAATACATTTGATAATGAAAACTTGCTATTGAAGGAAAACAATGTTCTACAACCCATGTATGCTTTTCATGGTTTGCTCATAATCTTATTGGTAATTGAATTAATAATAGTCATTTAATTAATAAGTGGAAGGTAATTGAATTAATAATAGTCATTTAATTAATAAGTGGAAAAATGAACATTTTTTTGTTTAACAGAAGACGCTACACCATACATGTTTTTCCAACAATTGGAATTTGCAGGGAAGTTACACCATACATATCTTAAAAACTTTAAGGTAAATAGTTGTACATAGTTCAAAGAAAAAAAGCTTTTCAAGGTAATAGTTGTACATAGTAAGCTTTTCAAGGTAATAGTTGTACATAGTTTAAAGAAAAAAAACTAAAATAATTATGTAATACTTGAAACTTATAATAATGTATTATTTGTGCAATAGCCTATTTCATGTCTTTAAAAGTTGAAGTAGAATTGGACAAATTTAGTTGTTGGCAACTATTGACAGTGTCATACAGACACAAACATGTAACTCCAAGGATTTGACTTTGAGTGGGGAGGATAATAATCATTCTTCCCAACCACCTTCCCAATCACCCAGGCTACATTTGATGGACAATTAACATTATTATGATATATTAAATAAAATTATTGAATAATATTTTGTAACTATATATTATTTATAACCATTAAAAAAATAAAATGAAGACTGTTTTTTCTTTTTAATATTTAACTAGTGATGATGAGCCACAAATCTTATAGACAATATTTAAAAGATTTATAATTAATGATTTGATGGACAATTAACATTATTATGATATATTAAATAAAATTATTGAATAATATTTTGTAACTATATATTATTTATAACGATTAAAAAAATAAAATGAGGACTGTTTTTTCTTTTTAATATTTAACTAGTGATGATGAGCCACAAATCTTATAGACAATATTTAAAAGATTTATAATTAATGAGGTACAATCCTTTCTTACATTATCAAAAAATTTGTATAAGTTATAAACTTTGCATTTGTTAAGGGTGTTTGAGTTACCAAAGCAAAATAAGGAAAATTGTTTTTTTTTTTTTAA
>JASDQU010316147.1:729-11003 GCA_032191745.1 Picea mariana | reverse complement strand
CGTCGAGTCTAGATAGTTTTTTTTAATTAATTAAATTAATTAAATTTTCCTAAGGTTGAAGGTTTAATTATTTAATTAATTAATTGTTTTTGAGCAAATATTGTAAAAACTAGGTCCTTGGGTTTTTGATAGGGGTATTTGTGCTCAAAAGAAATGGAATGAGACCTCCTATATCCTTGGACCAAGTTTCAGCTCAGTCGGACAACTTTTGCTAGGTGTTTGTCCACCAGGAGTCTCGGTCAGTCAAAACAACAATTTTAATTGCTAAATCATGACATAGGAAAAATGTCATTTTTGTAATTTTGAGCAAATGGGGTAAAGTAATGATGGAAAAGTGTGAGAGAGATTTTTTCTAACCTTTCCTATCCTTTCCTAACCTTTTCCAACCCTCACATCACCCCCTCACCTAGCCATTAAGCAAAAACGTCACTTTTCCTAGAGTGGTGTGCCTCATTTCTAGAAAATCTCCAAAAAGTGAAAAAATAATAAAAAAATTAATGGGAGACTTATTATATCCCTTGGTGTGTCTCCCTAGACCCTACAATTCATCATTTAACTTGCCAAAGCCTTGCCAACTCACTCCAACTCATTTCCACTTCATCCATCCATGCCAAAACCCTAACTTACCAAAACCCTAAAAGTGACTTTTCTTTGATGTGTGACACTTGTAACTCATCCAAGAGGGGTAGCTTTGCCTTCTCAAGTATAAATAGAACCCCTCCCTCTCTCATTTGATACCATATCTTGAGCTATTGTTATGCTACTAGATTTCTCCCTCATCTCTCTCTCTTTTGTTCACTGTGTTTCCTTTCCATTTTGCTCTTGAGAGTGTTGGAGCAACATGTTGCTACAAGACTCTCCTCTTGAGTAATAGAAAGGCTTTGAAGGATTTCAAGAAACAAAGAGTATTCTTGTTGCTTCATGCTACTATTGAAGTGATCTTGTTCTATTTTTTTCTCTCATTCTTGCTTAAAGTTTATAGATCTAGAGTAGAAGCTCCAAGCAAAGTATTTTGTTTGGATAGATTTGTGGTAGTATTATCATAGATCTAGTGAAGTGTTTATTTGAGTATTTCAAAGTATTTTGTTTTACCATCTACATCTACTCACATTCTATTTATTTTTGTAACTTTTCTCACAACTTTTGCAGGTTTACCTCTAGGGTTTCATTGGGCTAGCCTCAAGGAAGAGTCTACTCTTAAAGCCTACCTAAACTCCATTGTTTTTCAGATCTAATTTCTTTACTCATTCTCTCCATATTTCAGTTTGCTAACAATCATAGATAGGTCACATTAAATCTACTTTTATTGGGATACTTGTATGTGAAAAATTTCTGCATAAAAACAAAAAAAAATCTTGACTTTTGGTGTGTTGTGTAGCATTTCCAGCAAGCAATAGCTTGTTGGTTTTTGCAGGTTCTTACTAGGTATAAAGGTTATGTTGCCCTTAGTCATACAACACCTCAAGAACTTCTCCATTGATTGGGTAACGAAAACTCACCCTTTCCCTTCTCTTTCTAGCAATTTCTAAAGTCATTCTCTTGCTTCCAAACCCTCTTTGGCACAACAAAGGTAGGCTTGCCTCCACCTTGTGCCATTGTGAGTAGTTTGTTTCTTGCTTTTCATTTCAAGTCATTTTCTTCATTGTTGCCTACACAATGGGTGAGACATCCCCAATATCGTAATGGCTAGATTAGTAATGTGTTTATGATTTGCTTATGCTCACATGGTTAAAATCTTTTAGAAGTAGATCTCAGATTCACATAACTAATCTTAGCTTAAGCCCATGGAGGCATAAATTCACTTACATGCTTTAAATCTTTAAAGTTCATTTCTTAACACATTTTCTTAAAGCAATAACATACATGGTTAAGTGATGATGAGTTAAAGCATTATTCTCTTTTATTGGCAAGTTGTTCTTGTCCTTTGAAAGCACTATTTTCTTTCAAGCTTGCAAACATTCTTGGTTAAGTAAATGGTGTAAAAGTAACTTGTTCATTTCAGCACTTCATTATACATGCTATATGTGTTTACATGCTTCGTTCTTAAGATTTGAAACACATCTTTTAAGTTGATTTAAGTTTCGGTTGTGGGCATATTTCACTAATTTTGGGCAAGTAAAAGTCACTTAAACACTCTTAAACACACTAAAATACTTAGTCCATAGGCATAATAATATATTAGACTTAATAGGACACCTAAATTCTCCATCTTCGCCATCTAAAACAGGGTTTGAGGAAAGCAACGAAATGTGCTAGGCCGGAGACGGTCTCACGGCGCGCGGCGTCCTTTCCGAGAGTACTTGGATCTTTAGGGTTGACCTGTGAAGCTAGGGTAGGCCTCGTTGCCTCACTTCTTGACCATCCAGCAGTCATTTGGTAATTGGGGGAGGAGGAATTTGGTTTGAAACTTAGTTTGAGTAATTCAAATTTTAAAATCTTTAAGTAACCCTTAATTCACTAAGCATTTAAACAACTTAGCTACATTGGTACATCTTATGGTTCAACACTTGCAAGCATAACTGTTTTTTCAATCTTACATGCAAGTAACATTTCTTTTGCTTTGTGGAATAATCAACTAAGTGTCATTTTTGAATATTGTGGAACACTTGTGCTTTAAAGCTTTCAAATCTTTTGTTAAGTGTTCTTTATGGTATAATCCTTCAAGAGATAGCGCATCCCATTTGGAGGTATCTTCTTGTTGGGTCTTGAGTGTTGTGGTTGCCATTGAAAAGCGGTCCAATAGAGTAAGTGCTATTGGGGCATGCTTGGCTTTAATGTGTTGATGATGTTCATGCTTAGATATCCTTTAGTTCCTGCACATTAAAACACATGGTTAGTTTGTTTCTTATGTAATTTTATATCTTGTTGTACATTTCCTATTTTGATATTGTTGTATATCTATCATTCATTATTGGTTGTAAGTATCTTTGTAAATCGTTTTGTAATCAACCCTCCTCAAAAATTAGTTGACCCCTTTGCCCAACCATAGGCACTAATCTTAGTTGACTTAGGTAAGGGTTTGCTTGACATAAGTAGATAGTTGCATCTTGCATTGTTGCCTTTGCATCATAGGTTAGTCTTTCCCCCCAACCTTGTAAGTAACTAAAACCAACTCCTAGAACATAACGTTAATCATATCTAGTAACTAGGGTCTACCCCCCTTGGCTTCCATAGGAGTAAGCCTAGATGAAAGAGGTTCAAGTCAAAGTGAGAGCGTGGGCTTTGAACCTAGGCATTGTGCCTCCAAGGACACATTAAGTGAGTAGAACTTAGCTCACGTTTGCAAGTGTGTATAAGGACGGCAACAGGGACAATGAGTCCCTGAGTGACTGCCAAAGAAGGCATGTAAACTCCCAGAGTCACAGATAACAAAGTATACTTATGACAATGCATCAAGAAGTGGGTAAAATCACCACTCAAGGTAGTGCTGCAAAGAATCCCATAGTCTAAATAAGGATCTTAAAGAGACAAATCAATGTGGCATGAAACCACTCGTTGGAAAGAGAGTGGAATGTTCTTTGCAATACCTCAGACGAAACAAAAAATAGAGGTTCCAATGAAAAATTATGGCAAAAACACTCGCAATAACCTCCAAAATACAATAAATATATGCCAAAAGCCTAAAAATAATCTTTGGAAGAAGGGTATGGTAATGGCCAAAAGTTAGAACCAGATGAGGCCGATATTTCCTCAAGAACCATCCAGGCCATGGTTTATGTCCGTGTCCGTCAAAACTACAATTAATGCAATGTTCCTTGAGCAATTGATTGAGTGCAACCTGGGGATGAAATAAAAAATCCAGGCAACATTGAAGGTGTTAATGAAATAGATGAAAATCGCATCATATTTTGGTCCTTTTGTGTAATTTCATCCAAGCCCATTGTTCTATTGGGAACCCATTTCAACACCTTATGATGAACAAGTACAACTAACAGTTGACCTGCTTGAATAATATCAAAACAATTTCCTTTGTTAATGTCTCACATTGCCTCCATTATTCTCACAGAAAACCATACCAGAATTTACCAGTTGCAATAGATGAAACCGATATCATATTTTGGTCCTTTTGTGTAATTTTTGTCCTTTTATGTAATTTTGAACATTTACTTTTCAAACTTTTCATCTATATTATTGTTCCTGTAATTCATGGTGTGATCCTTCAAGAAGATCTGCATCCACCTGGAGGCACTCTCTTGACTAGGTCTTGAGTGATTTCCATCTTTATGCCATTGATAAGTAGTCCAATAGAGTAAGGTCTATTGTGAGCATGCTTGGTTTGATGTGTTGATGGTTATCTTCTCTTGGGTATCTTATTTCCTGCACATGCAAGCCACTTGTTAGTATCTATATTTTATCTTGTATCTATTTTATCTATCTTAGTTTAGCCTTGTTGTGCTTTTAGATATTCTTTATTGTATCTCTGTAATCTTGTAATTATCTTGTAACGAATCTCCCTTTAACTTAGTTGACCCCTTGCCCAATCTTAGACACTAGTCTTAGTTGTCCCAGGAAAGGTCTAACTGCTCATACTTAATCATTGCATCTTGCATAGCTGCTTAACATCATAGGCTAGTTTTCCCCTCTAATCATTTAACTAATTGAAACCAACTCTTAGAACTTTAAACTCTTAATCTCACCTAGTAACTAGGGTCTACCCCCTTGGCTTCCCTAAGAGTTAGCCTAGATGGAAGAGGTTCAAGTCAAAGTGATAGCGTGGACTTTGAACCTAGGCATTGTGCCTTCAAGGACACACTAAGTGAGCAGGACTTAGCTCACGTTTGCAAGTGTGTATAAGGACGGCAACATCTTTGGCGCCATTGTCGGGGACCAGTCATTTATCCTTGGTCAAAACGACTTAACTTATTCTTTAAGAACTGAAACAATAAAAGCTTTAGTCCCTAAAATTCTTTGAACTGGCATTGGTTGATTTCGTGTGATTCCTTTCCAAGTGGTGACTCCATTAAACAAATTTGTCAGGTATATTACTAGGAGCGTTGCACAAGGATTGATTTACTCTTTTCCTGAACCCGAAAAGGTTTATAGGAGGAGGATAAATCGCCTTGCCTATAGGAGGCTTCTTGAAAGTCTTGGAGAAGAAGCACTCACTAATATCCAATTCTTGTTCCAAACTAATAATCAACAAACTGTGAATAATCCCACTAATACTCCTAACGCAACCATGAGTGTGTTTTTTAGGCCTTTGAATTTTGCAGCAATCGAAGGTGCCCCACACCAAGTCCCTGAGAAGGCCATAGACAAGTTACCTACCTTTCAGGGAAACAATGCCATCAGTGCAAAGTCTCACATCTTGAATTTCCAGATGTGTGTTGAGAGGTATTGTCAGGATCATAATGAAGAAGATGTAAAAAAGAGCCTTTTTGTGTATTCGCTAGAAGGTGATGCTGTCGAATGGTTTACTGATTTTGATCCAGATAAGTTAGCACCCTTGATTGAATATTGGATGAAATTAGGAAGAGATGGGGTGATCAGAAGGAACATAGGTTTCAGTTGGCCGCCCTCACTTCTAGCCATAAGAAAGAGAATGAAATTGTGGAAGAATTCAACACCAAGTTTAACAGTTTGGTGAAGAGTCTGCATGATGATATAAAACCCTCAGATGTTGCAGTCTTGATATATTATATGGAGGCTTTTGAGAGGGAAATGAGGTATGCCCTGAGGGATAAGGATCCTCAGACATTAAAAGCCGCACAAGCCACAGCTATCAAAATTGATAAGAATATGCAGGATGCTAGGAAGTCTAACATTCCTGGTTTTACTAGAGGATCTTCTTCCCAACTGTATGATGAGAAGAAAAATGTTGAAAATCAAAAATCCTCTAATGATGGCATTAAGGAACTCACTCAATTGATTAAACAAATGGAAATTAATCATACTAATCAATTGAAGGAGCATGTTAGTCAGATGAATGCCATGCAAAATAGGTTGATAGCCATGGAAAGGGGTTAGGCTAGTAGGTCCCAGCATAGGCCAAATGACAAATGGTCTAAGAAACCTCCTCCCTAAGATCAAAGACCACCAAATCCATTTGAATCCACTAATTGGTTTGACCACCAGGCTATTCATTATTGTAGACCTTGTGAGCAATTTCATGATGAGTCAACTTGCCAAGTCTTTCTTCACCTTAGTAGTGAGATGGGACCTTATGGATCAGAGAATGAACAAGTTAATATGTTTGGTCATGAGTATAACGTTGGCATGTATGATTGGATGGGTTTGGAGGAACATAATGAGGGGGTAAGTAACATGAATTGCATGAGTGATGTTGTGGTGGATAAGGCAATAGAAAAGTTTGGTCTTAAGCCTACTCCACAACAGATAGCTGAAATGGCTAAGTTTAGAGGCATTACTTACCAAAGGAATGGAAATAAAAGTCAAGATAAAAACCAAGCAAACATTCCCAAGGTAGCTCGCAATCCGCCTAAGTCAAATGTGTATGCAAACTCAGAATTGAATATTGACTTAGGAGGATGGCTAAGTAATGCAAAGATGTCGGTGCCTGTGTCAGAAATAATGAAGATTCCTTCTTAGAGGGAAAAGTTGCTCAAAGCCATAGATTGTCCTTCTCAAAAAAGTGTTGACATTCCACCAACAAGAACTTATCAGGATGCACCGGTTATTTTCCAAATATGGATACTCTCTTTGCTCATGAATGACTTTATTCTGCATAATTGTACGCTTGATTCAGGAGCTACCTCAAATGTTATGACTAAGAAAGTAATGCAACAGTTGAACTTAAGAATATCTAGACCTTATCATAACATTTGTGCTATGGACAGCAGAACAATAGCGGTGCATGGTTTGATTAAAGGACTACAAGTACACTTGGTTTCATTCCCAAATATCATGATTGAGATGGACATTGTTGTTATTGATGTGCCGAATACTTGGGGTATGTTGCTAAATAGAAAGACAACTGCAGATTTAGGTGGTAATTTGCAAATGGACTTAACTTATGCCACCATTCCAACTCCAAATGGTTTAACATTTAGATTGAATAGAGAGCTGGAAAGAAAGTATCGCGTGGAAGATCCTGAGCTGGAAAGAAAGTATCGCGTGGAAGATCCTAGGAGAAAGGATAACGAGATTGTGTATCAAGAAGTAGAAATGGGATGTTATGAGATAGAGTCTACTCCTATAGAGATGAAACTAAATAGTAGACCCCCAAGCATTTGCAATGTTTGGGACCCCATGGATTCTTTTGATGGGCTTTTTCTTGAGGAATATTTGAATAAAACAGATAATGGTTTGCCTAATTCAGAATTAAAGTCAGAGTTGGATGTTTCAGTTGGAAATGTGTTATCAGCTTAGCCTTCACCAAAGGAATTAGTTAAATGTCAGAATAAGTCAAATGGAATTCTTGGGCCACACCCTCCTTATTTTTTAGAAATCGGGAAAATCAAAGATAGACTATGTGATGAAAATCTGATGGAAATTCATAAGGATGATAAGGTTAATAGTGAAAAAGTAAAGTATATCATCCCTAAGAAAAGATATGCCAAGCCTTTTTAAGAAAATTTGAGTTCAAAGACTTCGCACTTGGCACCTATGGAAAACCATCAGAAAAGGAGGATTCTCCAAAGTGTCCTAAGGTTAGAAACTGAGATTCACATGTAAAGATCAGAAGTCAACATAAAGTGTATCAGTCTTCTAGCAACTCTTCTCAACCAGTGGGACGACATAAAGTCAGGCATGCTAGCGAGAGGACCCCTCCTTGAAGTGTTTCTTCATTTGGCAACTTGGTGTCCAAAGAGACACCCTCTATAACATATCTCTAACCCTTCTCCTTGTATTTCAGTTTTGTATTAGTTCATTCATTTTGGGATTATGTAATTAGATTTATTTTTGTATCATAGTTTCATTCTGTAATTATAGATGTTGTACAATAGTTATTTCATTATGTAATTGTTGTTTATAGAATTCTATTTATTCATTTGATATATATGTATGCTTATGTTGGATATTGGTGAGCACCTTTTGTAGATGTYGGATTCTCATATGCTCTCTGTCCCATGTGARAAGATCGAACACAMGTCCCCATGTGGAGCCAGATATTGATCGCMTATTCAACTAGGGGGTCAACTCCATGTACCATGAAGATATGCATCAACAGATGCAAACAAGTCAAAGACTATTTGGTTTTACARGGCAATTTTTGCTAYAGCACACATTTTTGTAAAAGGAATTTCCGCACCACTGCGTGGGTTGATAATGTAATAGGTCTGCRTGGATCATAGTTAGGTCAGTTACCTTAGGATTTCTTCATTAGGAGAATTCCTTTCACTAAGTGTTTTTTATCCTCGGGATATTAATCTRGCCTAACCATCCTTATTAATTTCCCTTGAGTTTTTCACTCCCACTAGCAATAAATCCTCCAAAGTGGTGAAAGGCATTCAAATGAAGTCATCCTCTRGTAGCTAGTGTTTAGGAATGATGTAAATGACCATGTAAGACAGCTCAAAAAGTTTCGCGGAATTTCGTAGAGTCTAGATAGGTTTTTTTTAATTAATTAAAATTAATTAAAATTTCYCAAGGCTGGAAATTTAATTAATTAATTAATTAATCATTTTTTATGAAAAATTGTAAAAATTGGGTCCCTGGGCTTTTGATAGGGGTATGTGTGCTCAAAAGAAATGTAATGAGACCCCCTACACCCTTGGACCAAGTTTCAGTTCAGTCAAACAAATTTTGCTAGGGTTTTGTCCACTTAGGAGTCTTAGTCAAATCAAAGCAATTTTAATTACTAACCTGGGACATGGGAAAAATGTCAATTTTGTAATAATTGATCAATTGAGGTAAATTAAAGGTGAATAATGGTTGAGAGAGACTCCCTAACCTACCCAACCCCCTTTCCTAACCAACATTCACCTCCTTTACTCACATTTAATTAAAACTACCTTGGGATTTGTGCCCCCATTAGGGAATGCGCGGGGCCCCACTCCATGTGAAAAGTGGAAACTTGCATTTGAGAGAGGCGTGGGTCCCTCGTTTCACACATGCGCTTTCCTTATGCCTTACACATCACCTTTAGGAGTGTGTTTGACACACTCTTCCACATTCCTCCCACAACTCTCACGCTTTCCTTGAGAGTTGCGCCTTTCCCCTTGAAGAAAATGGAAACATCAACGAATAAAGTGGAAGTTTGCTTTAAAGGAAGGTGTGGGCCTCCTCCTTGGCCAATGTGCCTCCTTCATGCATCCAACTCACCCTCCATCTCACTCTACTTGCCATTTCCCTCATAACCTAAAATCTTGCACCCTCATTGGTTGGATGTCATCTATGGCTTTGATCTTGACATTTGTCAAAGATCTAAGAGGGGTCTCTTTGGCCTCTCATGCTATATAAGAAACCTCTCCCTCATTCATTCTTAGCCATTCTTCTGAGTATTGTTATTCTACCAAATTCTCTCCATCTCCCTCTCTCCCTCTCATTGTCACTTTGCTTCATCCATTTGTTCTTGAAAAGCTTGGAGCAACTTTGTTGCTACAACCTCTTCCATTGATAATAAAGGAATTGCTTTGTTGGAATCGGGGAGTGTTGGACTTTGTCTACATGTTCCATCTATTTGTGAGGTGATATTGCTTTTTTCTTTGAATATTATTGTAATCATTGAGTAGTATTGCTTAAGTAAAACTTTGTTCACTTAGTTGGGTTTAGTAAACTTATAGTTGTTGGTCTATATGCATTGTGTTCATTTATAATACTAACTTTGTTGTGTTATTAATGCATGCAGTCCATTATCTACTTTGTCTCACATTCTATTTGAAGTTTGCAGGTCATCTTAAAGAGAGTTGTTGGGATAGATCTGAGCAAGGATCTACTCTCATCTCTTACTAAAATTTCATAGCATTTTTATTATCTTTATGCTTCATTCATATTCTGATTTTGGATGATAACTCATTAGATAGGTCAATATAATCAAATATAATTTATGATTTTGTATGTGGGAAATTCTGTTGAAAAACAAGAATTTTCTTGACTTTGTTTGAGTGTGTTGCAGCAAAATCAATAAGCAATAGCTCGCTGATTTTTGCAGGTTCTCACCAGGTTAAGGGTGCATGCTGCCCAAAATCATTCACAACACACCTTCAATGGCCTCCTTTCAAAGTGGTAACACTTTCTCTTCTTTCTCTTTCAATCTAAGTGTTTAAGCAAGCACAAAGGAGGGTACCCAAGTGGCTTGCATTCTTTTCATTTCTGCTTTTGCTTTCTAAGCTTTAGATTAGTTTCTTTTCTATCTTTTACTTCATAGGATA
>JASDQU010316146.1:2343-13345 GCA_032191745.1 Picea mariana | reverse complement strand
TGGCTGTAATCTGTGAAAGGGAACCTATTATCTCGATCCATTATCCTTAGCCCTTCTTAAACCCAGATTACATAGGGACGTCTCCCTTGGACTAGCCCTCCTAAATAGAAAGAGCCCCCCATCGAGGTGACAGTGGGTGGGGAAGCTCCTGTTACGCCGGTTTTAAGCCTTGACTTAAGCTATCTAAACCCCTCCTACAAACCGTGCGATAACATTGCCCACTAGAAGCAGGGTGGATTTCTCCAATAAAATCTAGGCCCTATTGCTGGAAAGGTCCCAAAACAACCAAAGGCTTTAAAGGCAAAGACTTGAGCTGTTGTTTTCTTGCAAATCTTTGACATTTGATACAGGCTCTGACCTTTCTGCAGACGTCAATGAATACGGTGGGCCAGTAGTATCCATCCCTGAGGATTTTGTAGGTTGTGGCTTTCCAGAAATGATGCCCTCCACATTGGCTATCGTGGAATTCAACCATGATCCTATCAACCTCTTGTGGGTTCATACATTTCAAAAGCACCCCCAGGGGATCTTTCCAATATAACACTTGATCGACAAGGCAGTATCTGACTGCTTTGAGCTTCAGAGCTCTTGCCTTGTTTCTTTGCAGGCCATCTCGAGACCGCAACTCCTGCAGAAAATATACGACATCCTTATACCAGGGACATCGAGCCAACGAGGGTTCTGCTTGAGGGTCTATATCAGACAGGTCATCCTGCTCATTTTCTGAGCACTCAATGATGACACCTACCCCCAAAGCTTTGCAATTTGCTTCAGCCAACAGCTTAGCTAAACCATGACCTTTGATTAATTTGGTAGGCCTTATTTCTAAGTCAAACTCAAGGATCTTGGCTATCCACTTACTCCTCCTCCCGTCTATGTCAGGCTGAATAAGAATGTCTTTAACAGCAGTCGATGGGACATAGGCAATGATTTTTTACTGCAGGACATAGGTTCTAAAGGCTCTGAGAGCCTTTACCAGGGCATAGGCCTGCTTCTCCATAATAGCGTACCTGACTTCGGCATCCCTCAGAGCTCTGGTAAAATAGGCAATAGGCTGCTCTAGCCCGGCCTCGTTTGTTTGTAATAAAACAGCAGCCACTGTGTCAGGTGAGGCAAAGGAGAAAATAAGGAAATCCTTTGAGTAATCATGACTGATAAGCACAGGAGCTTCAATCAAGGCCTTCTTTATCTACTCAAAGGAACTTCGCGATTCAGAAGTCCACCTTACTTCATTTCCCTTTCTCAACATGACCGTTATAAGTTTTACCACCTCAGCAAAGTTAGAAATAAACCTCCTTAGAAAATTAATCTTACCAAGGAAAGACTGGACCTCCTTCCTGGATCTTGGGATTGATAAGGCATGTATTGTCTCAACTCTGCTAGGATTGATCTTGACTCCTTCGGCTGATACTATGTGACCCAGTAACTTTCCCTCCTTCATGGCGAACAGAGATTTCTTGGGATTCAATGAAATGCCAAAACTCCTACATTTCAGAAAAACCTTCTTGAGATGACAACAGTGTTCTTTATCAGATTTGGAAAAGACTGTTATGTCATCCAGGTAGATGACCACAAACTTATCCCTTTCCCCAACGAAAGCTATGCCCATGGCACGTTGAAACGTTTCCCCTGCATTCATCAATCCAAAAGGCATTTTAGCATACATGAATGTGCCCCATGGAGTGGCAAATGTCGTCTTTTCCCTATCCTCGGGCAGAACAGAGATTTGATTGTAGCCAGAGAAGCCATCGATCATGGAAATCCTGGATGCTCCTATTACCCTCTGCAATATATGTTCCATTTTTGGTAAGGAGTAATTGTCCTTTCGTGAGCTCCTGTTCAGGTTTCTAAAATCTACACAGAGTCTGATTTCTCCATTCTTCTTCCTTACTCGGACCAAGTTGGCCACCCACTCTAAATATCTCAGTGGCACGATGATCTGAGCCTGTAGCAGCTTCTTCACTTCCCTCTCCATGATAGGCAGCAGCATAGGATTGATCTGTCTTAGCTTCTGCCTAAATGGCTTTGCCTCCTTTTTCAACGGGATTTTATGCTCAATGACAGAAGTGTCATATGTTTTGAGATCTTCATAGGTCCAGGCAAAAACGTCAGCAAACTCCCTCAATAGTTCAGCGTATTCAGCCCTCTGCTCCTTTGTTAGACTTCTGAACAATTTGACAAACTTGGGTTCATTCTCAGTGCCAATGTTGCACTGAGTTGTATCAGCGTCATCCTCTAAGATGTCCCCTTTTAATGCCACATCATTTCTATCAAAAAGCCTTTCCAAAGGAACCAGTCCCCTTGGAATATGATTGTTGGGCAGCTGCACAATGTTAAGCTCTGCAATCTTATTTAGAAAATTACCCCCATCAAGCTTTTCTTCAGAGACAGAGTCTTGGTCAATATGCATCTCTGAAAATTCTTCGGCAGTCTCCAAGAATCTTTTGATCTCAAGATCATCCTCAAACACCTTCCAATGTTTGACATTGTCAGGTATGGAGGGCCTGTATTTTACTTCCACATCGTATATGACTTTGGGTGGCAGGGGCACTTTGAAATTGCTTGTTGATGTAGCCAAGGAATCTGCCACTGTGTTCTTCTCTCTTGGGACGAAAGAAATATTAAATGTTGAGAAGAAACCGTCGATTAGGTCCCATACCTCATTTCTGTAACTCTTGAGTCGAGGATGCTTGGCTTGATAAGCGTTTCTGATCTGTTGGACTATCAATTCTGCATCTCCGAACACTGTTACCTCATGAATTCCCATTTCTTTTGCAGCCCTTAAACCTAGAACAAGAGCTTCATATTCTGCCACATTATTAGTTGCTTCAAATTCAAGCTTGTATGACAGGGATATAGCTTCCTGACAAGGCGACACAAAGACCACTCCAGCGCCAACACCTTCGCTAGAAGAAGCTCCGTCGAAAAACATTTTCCATATGGAGGCGTTTGGAGGAGGTGTCCCATAATCAAATAAGGATTGTTTTCTGATTTGGAAAGGGGCTTCAGGAGCATCGATGATCTGCAATAAGCTAGACCCCAAATCAATGTCAAGTGCAAATATGGGATGATTGGTGGGGTTTGTTTCATCACTAACAATATAGGCTAGCTGGGCCTCTCTGTACAACCTCCTGTGTTCTCCTCCAAAGACTAGAATGGTGGCATATGTGAGATCCATCTGTAATGTTCCTCCAAGCTTTTTAATCCAAGACCTAGACAACAACATGCCAAACTTGGGGGGAACATCAGCTACCACAATGTCCATGACCACACTCTTCATTGGCAGCTGAAATAAAGAGACCACCAAATCTTTGATGACTCCAAGACATTGCACCCTCCTTGAATCAAAAGAGTACAAATCATGATAAGCCTTTGTCACCTCCAGTCCCAACTCTTCCATGACTATTTTGGGCATAAAGTTGTGGGAAGCTCCTGAATCCATGAGGCAATTATGCAACACTTTATCATGTATGTTCAGGGAGGTGTAGAAGGGAGGGGATGAATCATCTCTATCTTCTACCATGGGGCCTAGGATGACTGTTGGCTTTTCATCTTGGAGATTTATTGAGTCCGTGGAAGGCTGGGGGGGCTCAGATTGTAGCAGTTTGGCGAGGGACCTTTTGAAATCTTCATTTTTAACTAGCTCGAATAGGGGTACAAGAATTCTAATCTTTTGAATCTCATGCTCAAAACTAAAGGAGGAGAGAGACTTAGGAGCTTCCCTTACCTCGGAGGCAGGTTCCTTGGCTGTTGGCGAAGTATTCTGAGCTTTCTTTTCTTTAGTAGTGGTTGTTGTAGCTTTAGTAGGCCTTTCCGCTGTGAGGGGCTGATCCTAGCTATCAAAATTTCCTTCTTTCTTTTTTGACCTGAGATTGTATCTGTTAGGGGTGTTGCTGGCCTTTTCCCCTTTACTGAACTCGTTGATTTGAGTGTTGATAAGGGATTCTTCATATGCAGATTGAGTCAAATGAGGAAACGGGGAAGTGTCCTCGATGCAGTGGATTTTAGGGTCGAGTTGATCCACCTCCTCCCCTTCCTCGTGAGCAACTAGGTTATTCTGGAGAGGGGTCTGAATCCTCTGATCATCCCTGTCTCTACTTCTTTGTTCCTTTGGCAAAGTCTGTGGCATATGGTTACCAGGCCTCCTGAAAACTCTGTTATCAGTATTCTGGGAGTTTCTGTACGTGGACTTCCCCTCTAACTCCCACCTATCCATCCTATCTGAAAGGGATTTCAGTATTTTAGCCACCTCATCCGTCTGGAGGGGAAGGGGAGAGGAATGGGATGAGGAGGCCTCTGTTCTTCTCCTGGATACGTCTCTGTCAGCCTTATTCCTGAGTCGATCAACAACCAATATGTTAGACTCTACTTCCACGGCTACGTCCTGCATGTGAGCCAGGGTGGTGGCTCTCCTTTCCCTCAGGAGGAGGCAGAAATCAGGATCAAAAGCGCTGGCATAAGTGATCTTTGCAGAAGCTTCGGAGGGCTTTATTTCGACGGGGATCTTATTGTACATTTTATTAAATCTTTTGGAGAAGTTAGAGACAGACTCTCCTTCCTTTCTCTTCAAAGACCCGAACTCAGTCATGTAATACATGAAGTCCTTTTTGTCTCCCCATTGTCTCAAAAAGGCATTATCCAAAGCCTCAATCCCATCAATAGATCCAGGAGGCAGGGCCCTAAACCATTTTCTAGCCTCGCCTTCAAGACTATGGACGAAAATCCTCATCCATAAATCTGCATGCATGATAATATGGGCGTCTGTAAAACTGTAGAAGGCTTCAAGGTGTTCTTCTGCAGCTATGTCCCCTTTGCCCGTAAACTTGGGCAGCTGCTTGAGGTAGCCATCGGCTGGAAGGGCATTGAGAGGTTGAGGTAACATAAGGGAAGCATACCTAGCAGCTATAATAGCCTCTATTCTGGTCATGGGGGGATTTGCTCCTGCCATAGGAATATTAGGTGGAGGAGAACTTGGAGGAGAAGGAGTTCGAGAAGGGGATACTGGGAATGAGCTTCCAGGAAACAATGGGGCATTTAGGGAGAAGGCTAACGGGCTTGAGTCAGCAGATGCTTCTCTCTGTGCGGAAGTGGCAACAGTAACAAGAGGAGTGCTAAAGCTAGGAGTGGGGAAGTCTCCCGTGGTCCTGGGTCTACGCCAAGGTACAGCTTCAGGGGAAAGGGGAGTGACAAGGATTTCTCCCTCCAATCCCAGACCGGGAGGGAAAAACTCAGCAGGAACACTCCCAAAATTCAGGAAATGGGAAACTTCAGAAACAGGTCTGCTAGGAAACTGAGGAGGAGAAAATGGAGCTTCTATAGAAGGAGATGGTGGATTACCTGGTTCGCCGATGGAAGTTTCTCCTTCAAAGGCCTTTCCTTTTCTGAAAATCACCTCCGGATCAGCTACAGGTGTAGCTAGAGGCAGTTGTGGATGAGACCGCGTATGTCTGCCTCTAGAAGCCACAACTAAAACAGCGGGTTCACTCCAGTGGATTCGTCACTATGGTGTCACTAGGTGCACAATAGCAATCTTCAAAGGCTCTGATGCTTGATGCACCTTCAGAATCAGAGGCTCAATGTCATTCAATCCCGGGGAAAATTTTCAACTTCGTCCCCGACAACGGCGCCAAAAATGTTAGCGTCAGAAGTCACTCCTAGATTGCGACAGGAGCAGAGCCCAACGCCCATCAGTTTTATGTCACGATAAATTTAATGGGTGATCAAATGGGTAGAGACTCAGGAAGTTATCGCTCTAACTCAGGGACTAAATCTGTTCTGTAAAGAACAAAGGAGGTCTTGATCCAACTTCAGTCAGTGAGTTAATTGCAAAATGAGCAGGTGGAAGACTTGGTGAGAGGAGTGAGCAGAACTACCTCGGGCAACAGGCCTTTCAGCAGTTTGCAGAAGAAAAACTCTGAAAGCAAGATCCTCTTGGTTCAGAGTTTCGAGGAACTGAAGGGGTGACTTGACTGGATCCTCCAATTCCAAGTCATTCAGCGTTGAGAAAACCACAAGGACCGATTAGAGACAATGCAACTATTACAGTGATCCAACCTACATCATCCTATAACAGATACAACTCGACTGGATCCTCCAATCCCGAGTTGTTCTAATACAGTATAAACGAAGACATGGAAAGAAGCTAACATTCTTAAGGCAAGAAGTCTCAGATGTTAATACATAACCAGAATAACCAGTGCTTCGTTAAAGCTTTTACAATCGGGAGCCTTGCTCAACCATCGATGCCCCAAAAAATATCAAAACTAAGTACATATACTCCTCACATTTGCCCAACAGAGGCGTCCTGGACTTTCAGGATGGGGCGTCTCTTCAATCAAATCTGGCATGCACTCCTCTGTCATACACCATCTTAACTCTGCATGGCTCATGCTAAGGGGTAGCTGAGCCCTTAAATGTTGAATTAGCGTGCGCAAGCTTCCCTGGTGAGTCGAGGACTCGGCATGGCTTCTGTGGAAAAAACCAATACAGAGGACCATCTCGGGCAGACTTCCTGTCGGGACATCCATACCTTGCAATTAATGAGTGAGGCGAGGTTTCAACCACCCCCTCTCTTCTTCATTCACTCCGAGCAGGTATCAGGATTGAGATCAAGTCGAACTGGCACCTGGAGAACACGGTGCCCCCCTTCTGAAACTCAACTCGGCACTTTTGGCCCCCTTTGTACAGCTCTTTCCTTTTCCCCAAGTGACCACGGGTCGCGACCCTATGCTTTTCCTCAAAGGCGCTTTCGGTGCTTCGGGGTTCGAGGCTTCGAGATGTGAAATGATGAGGAGCGCTTACCCCTTAAACTCTCGAATGCCGACATGACTTGATCGTGCACCACGCGTCCCTTTGGATGGACGGCTGAGACTGCTCCATGATACTGTGGGCCCAGGTCCGGGACGCCTTTGGCACTTCGCGTCTCGCGGATAGGAAGAGGTTGCTCCTTGTGCTTCAAAGTCGCGATGGGCGAAAAGGCGAGGAGCCTAATCACGCACCACGTGTCCCTTTTGGATGGACAGCTGAGACTACTCCGTGATACTATGGGCCCGTGTCCGAGACGCCTTCGGCACTTCGCGTTTCGCGGCTAGGAAGAGGTTGCTTCTTGTGCTTCAAAGTCGTGATGGGCGAAAAGGCGAGGAGCCTAATCGTGCGCCACGCGTCCCTCTGGATGGACAGTCCTGATCATTTGATGAATGTAATATAAGCACTATCCATTGCGCTAATCGTGGCGCAACTCTGTTAACTGTGATTTCCCGTCGAATGTCGATCTACTTCGCCAATTGATCCTTGTCATTGAAATCAGACTACTCGCTCGCTTGATTTTAAACCCGAAATGGACTTCTCCTGTGGACTGCACTCTGCGCTTAGGTTGCGGCCTTGGATTAGAACACATTTGATGGGTTTTCATGCCCCATTTCTTCGCATTCTACATCAAGGGTCTGAAATCGGGAAAAAATACCCCACTTGCAAGAATTGGTGCTAACAATAATTAAAACCCTAATCAAGCATAAAAGATTATGTCATGCCCTTTTAGGGTGTTGTTAGGCCCCTTTAGGGCAACGTAGGCCTCTTGGAGCAAAACGTTAGGCCTCCTTGGGCCTCTAAAAACTGCCACACGTGCCACTTGGCACATAACTGCCTCCCAAAACCTCCACAGCGTTGGATGACGTCACAAGATATCCTCGGTGACGTCATGGGCCTTCCAAGGCCAACGTCCTAGTGGAAAGGGCACAATCCCCCAGGGTACAGGTCTGCTAAGCTGCCTCTGGTGGGACATCCTCCTCTTCTCCGGTGCAAACCCTTTGATCTGTCTCTACTCCCTGCTGGGGTCTCAGCATCCATCTGATGGGATTTCAACCCCATGTAGGTCCGAACTAATCATCTCCCCATGTGTACCTGTCCATAAGGGTACCTGTCCATCGCGTATGGTCCTACACATCAACAAATACGCCCTCCATGGGCTCATAAGTCACAGGGATCATAGTAATGTCAATCACATCTAATCATCAAGTTTATTAAACATGTGCATAAAACCCCTTTTACCCGGACAAGTGCTCAGAGACATTATACTAATCTACAAGCCAAGTTTGGAGGAAATGACAGGGCGTCCTATTGGGCTAATTCTCACTGGATGTGGGGTGTTTCTGGGAGAGATCAACTCCAAGCCATGTGAGTGGATGAAGTGGATTAGGGATGTCTGGGCAAGGGGTGCAGTGATAGCAAGGAAATGTATGGCTTACCTGTGGGTGCCTCTGTAGAGGGTGAGTTGCACCTGTCATGGATGCAAATGTTTCCAAGCCCATTCATGCCTTTTATCTTTATTTTATTTCCTTTTCTTCAAGAAGCTAGCTAGGGGACACTGCCCTGACGTGGTGACCAGTGGTGGCAATGTTACCCACAAGCATTTCACGAAAATGAGAAGGTTGGCTCGTGATAAGACCCCCTTTCTCTTGGCTATGCCACCAAGAGCCACTACCCTGGCTTGGTGACCAGTTGTTGGTAGTGTCATATCGCTACATGCCAATGGACCTAATAGACTGGCTCGTGATGAGAACCCCTATCCTCTAACTAGGTCTTGTTTTATCATTTTTTATGGGTCCCTCTGTTTCTTGCTGAGAAGCTTTTTACTGCTTTCTCGGGGATCCCTGGGCGAAGCATCTCAAGGTTTCATTCTTTGGCTTTTATCTTTTGCCAGCTACTTTTACCCTCTGGGCCTTTAGCCCCTTCTTCCCACAAGGTAAGGTACAACCCTTAAAGATTTGGCCAACCCAATGCCCGGACCAGTGTAATGGGATGGATGAGTGGGAGAAAGGTGGAAAGTGATACGTATGGTGGGAGTGGACAATGGCTTCTCATGAATCCCCCCAGTGGAAACTCAAAACCTACGGGCACAAGCTTACTAGGGCATCCTGTCATTTCCCCCAGATGTGGTTAATTTTGCTGATTTTTAGATTATTTTGCTACAGCCATTAAGGTTGTTATCCTTTGCTGCAGATTTTCTATTTTACAGTCATACTATCATGCTAAAGTGGTGCTAATTCTTTGTTAGTTTATCTCTCACGATTACCTTGACATTTGGCATCTTATATAGCAGCCTCATTTAATAGTTTCTTGCTGATATATATCTCTGTTTACCGCTCCTATTAGGGACAGAAAGCTTAACTTGCTTGTCCACTTGATATAATGCATCATATACTTGGTTTTCCTTGTGTCTCAGTAAGGTACTATCTCTTGGCAGGTCACTCAAGGCTTTGGCAAACTCAAACAACCCTCAAGACTCATAACCAAGCTCTCTTTTCAATCTAGCAACTTGACCTATAGGGGAATCCATTCATACACCACATTTTTCATTTCATTTCCCCCTAGGGTCACCAGGATTCCCCCCTTGAGGTGACTATCTCACCTCTAAAGTGACAGGAACATCTGCCTAAGGTGATAATGGGTAGGTGCTCTCTTAGTTGTCGCCATTTGGTGGTTGAGTCGGGCTTTGCCCAACCTACAACTTGTGCGATAACAAGATTAATTCAGATTAAATCTTAAACCATTAATTCCCTCTTTATAGTTAACAGAGAATTCACTAGGCAAACTAAACCATTATCATGTACTACTGATGCTTCAAAGGGTCCTAGACAACAACGTTTCAACTTTCTCGGAGTAATACCCAATTTATTTTCATACTTCAAGGCAAAGATTCTTGTTGAAAATTGTGTCCTCTTAAAAGTTAATTATGCCAATATATCATTTTGTCTTTTGTAATTCCAATTGCCCACTAAGCTATGAAGTGTAACTCATCCAATTGGTACAAAGAAATCAATCTCTCTTCAAGGTTGCAACATTTCCTACAGAATTAAAGATAATGACTCTTAAGCTTGGAATTAAAAAGTCAATTGGTACTTCTTATTCACACATGAAATTCCTTAAAGGTGCATTACTTACCTTGTACAAAATTTGATATATCCACAAATCTGCCAAAAGCCATGCTTCCCAATCCCTCTCTTCAATCCCACCTGTCTTATGTGTATGACTGCAATCAACACAGTATTTCTAGACTTTGGTTGGCCATTTGCTTGGCGAAAATTAGCACCGAAAAAGAATGATGAATGCCTAATTTTTCTCTAGACTTTAGTTGGCCATTTGCTTTAGGATAATGAGCACCCAAAAAGAATGATGAATGCCTAAGTTTTTGTCATAAGATGAATCATGTCATCTATAAAATTGCCTCAACCATTTTTTAATCTCTAAAGGTCACCCAAAATTAATAATAATAATGCATTCATGTAAGAACTTTTTCATGCTCTAAGCTGTATTTTTGGCAACACCTTAGCCTTTGCTCAAATTTTGTTGATAGAAAGTAAACTCTAGCCACAAAAAGACAACTACGTTTCATTTTCTATTGTACAATTAAAGTGAAACCCAAAATGCAATCCCTTATTCCAAAAAGCTCTTGGGATAAAGTTGCTTGAATAAGTAGGTAATCCTTAGTCACGGGGCAACTTGTCCTCTAATAAGTGTCACACATTTGAACCCACTACTTTTAGAGAAATGTTGACCACCATTATCTAGCGAGTAATGTTTTTTTAGTCATGGTTGTTGCTCCTATATAGCCTTCTAGCCAAGCCCCACATCCTCTTTCAAGACTAGATTGATTCCTTCCTTAAGGATGCAATGTTGCAACATCTGATCTACCCCTATACGATACAAAAGGCTTCCAATTAGATTAACTATGAAGAGAATTGAACTTGTTGGTGGGTCTCTTGCCACAAGAACAATAGGTCAAACTAGAAGTATAAAGATGGAGGGACTCCTAACAATGCTCTAGTTGCAATATCAAAGAGTAAAGGAAGCAACAAAAAAGAAGTGGACCAAACAGTAACCCTAACAAGGTAGATCTAGGAGGATGTAAGCCCTTTTACTCCTCCTAGCAACCTTTGCAATAGCGTTTTCAACAAACAATAATGATAAAACTTGGTGGAGGGTATATGCCCTTATATTCCTCCAA
>JASDQU010316145.1:2679-13346 GCA_032191745.1 Picea mariana | reverse complement strand
TCTCTCTTTCCACCTCCAAGATTGTCGCTCCCATAGTAACCACGTCGGAGCTAGTAACTCTTGGCCGTCGCTGTTGCCACCTGATGGACGTCGTTCTTGCGACGTTCAAGAGTGTCACTCCCATAGCAACCATGTCGGAGCTAATACCTCCTCCCGTCGGTCTTGCCACCTTCATAACGTCTCTCTTGCCACGTCTGAAACGTCTCACTTGCCACGTTTGAAATGTCGGTCTTGCCACCTTTGAAGCATCTTTCTTGCCACGTCTGAAACGTCTCACTTGCCACGTTCGCAACGTCAGTCTTGCCACGTTTGCAACGTATCTCTTGCCACGTCTAAAACGTCTCACTTGCCATGTTTGCAACATCTCTCTTGCCACATTTGAAACGTCGGTCTTGCCACGTTTGCAATGTCTCTCTTGCGACGTTTGTGACGTCGGTCTTGCCACATTTGAAATGTCTCTCTTGCCACATTTGCAACATCTCTCTTGCAACGTTTGAAACGTCGGTCTTGCCACATTTGCAACGTCTCTCTTGCCACGTTTGAAACGTCGCAATATAGACGAAAATTAGGTCGTCGAAAAAACGATGTCATGTGAAACGACGTTTGAGGGGGTCCGAGATTTGTCGGTCTTCCGACAAAAGAAAGTGGCAATTGGGTCGAATGCGCCGTCGGAATTTGACCCAAATGCAGTAGTGGAAGAACCTGATTTCAATCGAGGTCATCGAGAGATTGAATTTGCCTACAATGGCACACCCCTAACCACCCCTAACCATACATCATTAGTTGGTTGAGCTATTCATGAGACATTTGTGTCATCCAACAGTGACGCCTAACCTATGGCATCAACCCCTTCAAAGATGAGGTACTATGTGATGTTTCCCCACTCGAATTTTTTAATGTTATTTTAGGACAGCCATGTATATGGAAATACCATGATGTTTATGAGTCCCATTCCCATAGTGTCATTTTTACTTTCGAAGGCCATCCCTACATGATACTCGAGGTATTTATGACTACTACAATTTCATTTTTCTTGGAAAAATAATGTCGAAGGGTAATCTCTCAAACTGCAAAGTTTTTCATCTACAAATGGGTGCCTCTTCATTGTTAGGTCAAAAATTCCATTGAATTGATATCTGGTGCTTCCTTACCCAATGGTTGAATATGCATGTTCTCCTTTTTGGAGAATGAGGAAATAATTTTCAAATTCATGAGCTTGTCTGAAAGGGCCACATTAGACTAAGCTCCTCACCTTGTGGGAGCCCAATTGTGTTGGTGCAAAAGGAGGATGGGACATGGAAACAAATTTGATAGAGCTCTGTAGATTCTTGGGCCTCGCCAAATTCTAACACATATTTGTTTTTGGGTTTTATCATATCACTTGTACCTTAAGTAAAGTGAACAAGGGTGGAGATAAATCTAAGTTTGTCTAGTATGAGTCACAACATAAAGAATTCAAGGCTTTGAAACATTGCCTCTTCTTTACACCAATGCTCATGTTTCCAAACCTGCAACAACCATTTGATATTGATACACATTCCTTTGACTATTATATCAGTGCAGTCCTCACTCAATAGGGGAATTCAGTGGCCTATTATAGTGAAACAATATCTAATGTTGTTCATAGATAGCCCACCTATGATAAGGAGATGAAATCCATTCTTAATGCATGTCAATAGTGGAAACATAATATTCTAGGAAAAGAAATGATCATACACATCGATAACAAACCTATGCAATTCATGAAAACATAAGGAAATTTATATAATGACTGTCATCATAAGTGGTCCGCATAATTGCAAAAATAACACTTGAATATTAAGTACAAGAAGGGAATCACTAATTATGTTGTATACTGCCTCAGTTGAACCTCAATTGTGCCGATAATCATAGTTCTTAATTCCTATTAAAACAAGACCTATGGGTGGCTAAAATTATGCAATAGTGACTTTGACTTCAATGCTACTTATCAAACACAGAGTGTGAGCAATCAAGTTCCAAAATTACACCTCGACGATGCAATCTTGTGCTATTTGGGACATATTTGTGTGAATCCTTCAAGCGCGTGTGCAAATACAATTTGGGAAGAACATTACAATAAGGTGGAAATGCACTCTGATGTGGACAACGCAGTAGTATTACTTCAGAATTATTTCTATTGGCCAAAGCTTGGATAGGACATCAACCAATATATCAGGTCATGTACTACTTCTGTTATTGTTAAACCAACCATCAAGAAGAAAGGGATGTACACTATTTTCCATACCCCATATAATCCTTGAGAGTCAATATCCATGGGTTACCTGTCAGGTTTTCCATCCACCAAACATGGTCACGATTATTTCTGTATGGTTCACTTGCCAAACGATTCTCTAAGATGGTCATTTTGGCACCATGTAAAAAGAATATTATAGTTGAGGCCACTGATAGGCTCTTCTTTCAAGATGTTTGGGCTGATTTTGGGCTACTACAGACCATTATTTTAGATAGGGACAATAGGTTTCTCAGTATGTTTTGGTCCAACCTATGGTCCTGATGGAAACCAAGTTGATCAAATTGACTCCCTTTCACCCCCAAATAGATGGGAAAATGGAAGTGGTTAATAGGATGATTGTGCATATCTTGTGCATGTACACCTCCAAGCATACACATACATGGGATGAGAGCCTTCCATATGTTCAACACTACAATAAGGCCCTCTATGATTCTATTGGCCACAATCATTTTTAGGTATGCTCGACGTTCCATCCATTGGACCTCATTGATGTAGCTCTTCCCATGAAATATTCATGGGTAGAGTCCTCCCACACTCAGACCAAGGTAGATAGAGAAACCAAATTTGCTTAATATATCCAAAAATCCAACAAAAAATTCATGATATCTTTCAGAAGACCAATGCTAAGTACAAGTAATGACTTGACCAGAATTGGGCTCCACACAATTTTAGGTTGATGATGAGGTGTGGTTGAGTTTGTAGAAAGGGTTCCTCTAGTTCCCCCACAAAAATCTTAGGACACTTTGATATGGTCCTTACACCATAATAAAGGTCATGGGTGAAAACACTTTCAAATTGAGTATTCCTCCTTTCCTTGGATTGCACCCATTATTTAATGTGGAGTTACTTTGACCATATTTCCTATCTTTGTTTGACACTTTGGAGGTGTTGAGAAATTGGTCCCTATAGAACTCAATCCCATTAGCATTGAGCAAGATACAATGGATCATATCATGGAAACCAAGATGAAGGGAACGTACAAGAAAAACATAAAACTCTATTAGTATTTCAAAGAAGGATAACTTCTTCAACAAGGCAAGTGGCTCACCAAGGTTTAGATTCAACAAAATTTTCCCTATATATTGTGGGAACTTGATGCAATGGGGACTATTGCTTACTAAAGGGGGACTATTGATCCAACTGGATATCGATGGGCACCCACCTCTTCCACTGAATCAACAAGGTTCTCCATCTTGAAAGTTTTTTTATGATTTTTTGGGTCCTAAACTTTCAGGGTAATTTTGAGGCCCTAAACGATGTTTTTTAGGAAATTCATGGTTTTGGTTTCACTTCGAGACACCTAGGCCACACCACAAATTGTATTTCTTAGTTAGATATTTCCAGTGAGCATTGATCCCAAACATATATTGTATTCCAAATTTGTGCCCTAGGGAAGTTAATGTATCAACTAACCACCTCGGGGCATGCAAACCTTCTGGTACTTCGCCTCCTAGGGCTAGGGTTTTGGATCTTTAGGTTTCTTAATTTATGTTAAAATATCATTCTTTCAGCCCCTTTAGAGCATATCCAACATGTTTCTCTCTCTTTAGAGATCATCTACCACCATTCTATCCAATTTGTGTTTACAATATTTTGTTATTTTATTCATTAATAGAAGTTGGGCTTTCACTTTATTATTGTGCTCTTTGCTATATTTCTCTTTGTGTGTGCTCCATTTCTTTTCCTACCTTTCATTTTGTTCCCTATACAAGCTAGATCAATAAGTTAGGTTAAGAATGGTGTTTGTCATACACTTTGACATGAAATACCACCTCTTCATAGGTGGTGGATGCTCAAAATTTATGTTGAAAGGAACCATTTTTTCATTTATTATAATATTTTATCTCCAAGATAAATAAATTTCCACATAGAATCCAACACCTTTTTTTTTGTTTGTTTGCTAGTTTGTCTGTGTCCTGCGGGACTAGCCTGTGGCTGAGAAACCATGACTCAGGGGCATCTATGCCATCAAAATCACCCGGGGATCGTACCCAGCCTGAGCCACACCAACCCTTAACATGGATGGATTTTTTGTCCCCGCAAATTTTGAACCAGTGACTTTAACATCACAGAGTGCCTTAACAACACACTCCATCACCGACTTTCCTACACCTTTGGGACCCATAGAATCCAACCTTTCCAATGACCTAAAAGTTTTTATTAAATCCTAGGAAAGTGCAACTTCAATTAAAATATGAATTATGTTATTCTAATAAATTTGTTACTTTAAACATTGAGCCTCCATAACTTCAATATTTAAATGCTTTAAAATATGGGTTATAATACATATGATGGCTTGCTACACTCTAAAAGGAGAAAAAACAACATTAATCTCAATTAACATCCCATAGATGAATTATATTTGAGAGAGGTGGTCAATATAAAAAATATGGCCTCATCATTGAAATCTCCTCTTACATCATATAAGTGTGTCAAAAAGTGGTTGTTGAATATTTAATCCAACCCAAATAAAACATATCTCTAATGAAATAAGAGGCCAAACCCAAATAAGAAACTCAAACAAGGCATCAAATTCATCCCCTTAGAGTGTTAAAATATACACACCCCACATTAGATAAGGCAAATACCTCAAGGTATCCAACCAATTTAGTGCATTTTTGAACAATTAAGTGAAATCTTCAAATCCCTTGGAAGAAAACAAATTCTTACGGTTAGAGAGACTCACAAATACATGAATGAGAATGGAATATCTCACTCTCATTATAAATTGGTAAGTTCCTTTTGTATAATTCACTTGAAATGTCCAATTCTTGTAGGTAAAAACATCATCAAAACATTTTATTTTTTTGAAGAGAAATCAAACTTTTTACTTGTAACTTTATCAAGTTGTGTGCTAGTGGTTAAGATAAGGTTTCATTGTTCCATTGAACCACAACAAAAGAGTTTTCCTAGAGTAATTTCAAAGTTGGTCCATTTTAACAAATCCTCAAATTAAAGTGAGCATATAATAATACATTTTGGTTTCATATCTCCTTATGTATATAAAAAAGGTGTTTACCTTACCAAAAAAGAAAAATTGAAAAATTGTATGCTTGTAAGTGATTAAGATTAATCAGTCCAAACTTCAAACTACATTATTGTGATATATGTCTTGTTATTTATGATTTATACCGAAAACATGAAGAAGAAAAATGTTGAGTCATAAATTTGGTGACCCATTTTCTTAAGGAACAAATATTGGAAGTTGTTATGCAGCATATTTTGTCCATGGGAAACTATTGGAAAATGATCCTATAAGCAATTTTACAATGATCCAAAACTATCATGTCATTTTATGATAAGTGAAACATTTGTTAACATGTCAAAATTTTAATATAATTGAGATCCTAGAAGAGATGGAGGGCTCAATGGTATTTATTCTTTTACGATCCTCAAATACCAAGAGACAAATTACGTGTAGACCACTAAGTAAAATTTTATTCTCTATATTCATCTTTAAACCAGGCAATAAATTTAGGTTTCTAAATCTTCTCCATCCTTGGATAATTATATTGAAACATTGAATATTTATTATAGTAGAATGAAAAAAACACCAGGTTCATGTTTGCCTCCAGCAAGATCTGCAACTTCGTAGGCCATGCAACCATAGTGTCCAACGCTATTCTGTTTTAACCCTCAGACTGGTTTCTAGACGGGGGAGACTGAATCCAATGCCTCCCTCCTGCGATCGACGGAGTGATTTCCTGCATGAATCCAAAGCCTGTGAATAATGTATCACTCACAATTTCACACTCGCAGTGCTGAATTGTGGTTAGTCTAATCTTCGTAACTTCGTAGTGGAAAGCCAAATGACATTCATTGATCCGACTATTTGGTTCTCTTTGGAAATAAGTGTTTGGAACTACCAAATTTCCGTCCTCTGCATTTTATTTTTGGGCACTAGTAAAAATTCATTCTCTAAATTCATCTTTATACCAGGCGCGAGGATTAAAAAATCTGAACTTAAACATAACATGTTAAGTAGTTTCTTTTTTTGAGTTAAACAGTTGTAGAAATATGGTAAGAACTTTAACTTACCTTTTAACTTACCTCTACACAAGATAAGTTGGTAAGTGAAAAAATTCAATAGAAATTTTGTTTTTTAAATTATTCACTTTGACCTTTGATTTTACATTAAATAAAGATTATGGAGCTACTGTGCAAGCATATTGGGACATCGTGCTTCGAGGATATCTATGCAAAATAACGATTATGGTGCTACTATGCAAGCATTTTGGGACATCCTGCTTTTGCAGTGTATGCCTTATAATTTTTCATCATATATATTGCACATAGGAGCAAATATAATTACAAACTCATAGTGAATAACACAACAAGAGGGTGAGGCCACCTGGGCTCACTCCAGTGAGACTTGGCTCACACTTTCAATATACATTTGATAAATTGCATACAGTTTTATAGGCTAGGATAGCCCCTAATAGTCTTCTGAATATGTGGATCTGAAAACCACTTCAACACAAATCTTGCTTACAGTTTTAACCATTTCTTAACTATGGTATTTCACCATTATTATCCAACACTCCTCCTTAATGGAGAAATGTATTTAATACAATAAAAATACATAACATGCATGTTGGTCTTAGTCTCAGCTAGACATACAAACATTACAAAGGACAATTCAAACAAAAACTTAAAATTTGTTTCAACTCCATGTATGAGTGGGTTTTTCTCTTCCTCCTTTTCCAGATTCTGAACCCTCTATGCATTTTCAATTTCAGTCTTCCTCTTTTCCTGAAAATTCCATGTTTCAACTTTTTATGCTTAATCTTCTTGTTGGAGTTTGTCATCAATCTGAAAAATTATTTCAGATTGTCCATGTTTGTCCTCTTCAACTTTTTCTTTGAAAAACTGTTTGTATGTGAAATTCTGCCACATATCATTCTTTGTTTGCTCTTTACTATTGAGCTTTTGATCATCACTTTGTTGCAACATTAACTCATAGTAAAATCTAATTTCTTCTGGACTCCAAAGCATAAAAATTTTATTAACTTTTTCAGTTTCTTCCTCGTCCATGATGTCATCAACAAATTCCAAATCTTCAACTTCAGCTTGTTGTTCCCAAATGTCAAAAAATGTAGACTTGTTCCCAAATGTCAAAAACTGTAGACTCAAAACCATTCATTAGAATATTTAAATCAATACAATTTTTGTTCTTTTCATTTTGTTCTCCTACTATGCAGTTTGTACTAAGTTGTGGCTTTTCAATCCATTCTTCAAGGAACTTCAAATCTTCTTCAAAATCTTTTGGCAATGCATCTGTGTGCTCTTCTTCCTCTATTGTTGCAGCTTCAGTATTGACTTGTCTACAACATCATCTAACACATGATTTTCAATTTCCTCTACAACATTCACTTGTTGCAGATTCCTCATCATTCATTGTTTCAAGCATGTGTCCTCTTACATTTAGCAAATTATCAATATATTGTACTTCCTGCTTGATCTTCAACCAATCCTCATTTGACATGTTCTCTTCATCATACATTACCTCAATGATTTCTTCATTACAATCATCATTATCTAAATGTAACTCACCACATTGGGGTTCAAAATCTGCTACAGGTTCACCATCAACTTCAGAAGTTTCTTCATAAGCAAATACAATATTTTCACAATATTTCATTTTGAGAATATCCCATAACATTTTTGCATTGTCTATATGACCAAATTCATATAAAATAGGAGACAAAATACTTGTATCCAGTGTTGAACTGATAGGATATAAGGATATTTTATCTTTTCTCTTATCATGGGAATTGATAAAACCATCTTGAACAAATTGTCATAAATCTTTTCAATATTTCACTGATTTCTTTATCATCTTCTTTGATCTGGTCCACTTCTGCATTATGATCTTCAAGTATAGGTTTTTCAAATGAAAGCACATCATACTGATCTACAGAATATAATAAATCTTCCTCCTGATTCTTCCTCCGCATGTGTTTCACCTCTCTCCGAAGCTGTTTAATTCTCCTTCCCTGACCCATTACAGCTTCACCTTCTACTGGATTGAATCATGCACATTTCCACGTAGCAGTTTTAGCTCTATATTCCCACGCTCTATTCGCACGCCTGTAAAATGCACACATACAGATTGCAGAGATGATACACTGCAAGTCTCCAGGCATGTAAGGTTGACTTCACACAGTCAATCTCCTCAAATTCCATGCAATCTCATCGAACTTGCTCCTCTCCAAACTACAGACACACAGACTCCTTTACGTCTTCAACACATAGCTGGTGGCTTCTTCTCCGTTCACGACTTGACACATATATGAATGAGAATCTAGAAGATATAAAAAATGAACGAGAAGCTAGAAGCGAACTGACACACCCGTCCGCAGATATATCCATAGGTATTTATCCACTGGAGAAAATCAATGGACGTGGAATATCTGCTCTGCATTCCAATCTTGAAATCAATAGTGATGAGGAGAACGTTGTTCAAGCTGTAGCGATAAATGTCAGGCGCGAAGCTCGATCAATTAGAGATGTTTTGTCATTTCCTTTACTGGGCTCTACAAATGTGGAAACCGCCAATGGTTACACCGATCCAAATTTCCAGCGACAATTGGAATATGAAACCTGTTGTTCTCTCGTTTCTTCTTCTCACGAATCTCCAATTATAAATGCAAGGAATGAAACAAATGAATTTCTTGGCCAGGCTACAGGATTACCTTGCTTTCAAGAAATGGAACTAAGCACAATGGCTATTACAGACCAACATGAGATTGAAGTTTTCCAGTTTGTTGACTCCCCCTCTGGCAGGAGGTTTGCATTCTCACAAATTACAAATTCATAGTGAATAACACAACAAGACGGTGAGGCCATCTGGGCTCACACCAGTGAGACTTGGCTCATACTCTCAATATACATTTGATAAATTGAATACAATTTTATAGGTTAGGATAGTTCCTAATAATCTCTTGAATATGTAGATCTGAAAACCACTTCAACACAAATCTTGTTTACAGTTTTAACCATTTCCTAACTATGACATTTCGCCATTATTATCCAACAAATATTACACATAGGAGCTAAGATCCCAGTTTACATAATCTCTTTATTGCACATAGGAGCAGGATCCCCAATAAAATGAGAAGATGAATCCGTTTGTCACCTCCAACGAACCATGGCCAATTAATTTCACCATCAACAACCAACACCATTTACGTAGTAGCCTTACTCCATGTAAGCTAATAATTACTTTTGTGTTATGAAAATCTTGGTAACTTGAAGGGTAATCTTGGTAACGTAAAGGGTAACTAGATAAATTATTCTTAGTGCGTAGTGGAAAACCCAAGTACATTCATTGGCCTGACCATTTGGTTCTCTTTGGAGATAAGTGTTTGGTCCGACTATTTGGTTCTCTTTGGAAATAAGTGTTTGGAACGACCAATTTTCCCTTCGAGCAGCCTAATTGGACAACACAAACACAAACCCATGTAAGGAGATAGTGGCAGGAAATGGAATATTTTGATACATATTCCATTATGTTTACTTTTTAGTATGTTTTTATATGAATTTTAATCCTATTTTATTGTTTTATTATTTTATTTTATTTTCTAAATTATATTGATTAAATTGTATATTTAAATAGAGTAGTTTTAAATTTGCCATAATTTTTTATTTATTTTTAATTTAATAATATAAAAAAGTTAGTTTCTCTATTTATTGGAAACTTTTATAGAATTTTTGGATGATTTAAGTTTATTTGGAATTCAATAATATAAAAAGTCAGTTTCTCTTTTTATTGAAGACTTTTATAGAAATTTTTGATAATTTAGGTTATTTGGAATTGAAACAAAATTTTAAAGAGTAGTGCTTCATCATATATAAAGTTTGGAATCGTAGTAAAAGTCTATTGGTATCTAAATTCATACAAATTTCTAATAGATTTGAAAATTAAAAGATGACCCTTTTATTATAAAATTAACTTACTCCCTTGAAAAGCTACAATTAAGAGCTTACTCTCTTGAAAAGTTACAATTAAGAGCATGATATTCATTCTTAATTATTCTTAAAATTGAAATCAATAATTTCCCACACATTTTAGATTTATATTTCAATTTTAACATATTTTAATTGTTCTTTGTGTCATAATTATTATTATTAGAAAATAAATTATTTGTGGTAGAGGGAGGAAGGGTAGAGAGAGAGAGGGAAAGGGGGAGAGGGAGAGAAGGAGAGAGGAGAAGAGTGTTAAGCCCTAATATTGGCTCATTACCCCTTAATTGGGGCATATTACATTAGTAATGTTATTTTATTTATGTCGACTTTATTCCATTAGTTGTAATTATACCTCCTAGTCTCCTATATATACCAAGGAGACATTTTCATTTGGAATCATCTTGTACTTGAACATTTAAGTGGG
>JASDQU010316143.1:0-12713 GCA_032191745.1 Picea mariana | reverse complement strand
GAATGTCTAGAAGCACAATGCGACAATGACTTGTCGTAGTACCACAAGGGGTGTAGGCAGCTTTTTGAGAGCAATCAAAAAATTTGGGTTGGCTGCCAACACACTTATAAGTCATTATGAGAGTTATGTGGACATGTTTTGCCACTGAGGACCCCCTTGACTTTGTCTTAAAGTTCTCCCTTGCTTTTTTTGTTTTCCTTCTTGTTTCATGTGGTGTTGGGTTTTTATAAGTCACTTTGACTTATTTGGCATTTAATTAATATTTATATTAATTAAATTGTCATTATTTAATTTTTTTATTGTATCCCTAACCCTTCTTCATATACTATATAAGGAACCCTCCCCCTCTCATTTTTACATACACACTCACTCTTCATTCTTCTATTATTGCGGCTACCTCAAGTTGTATTTCTTTGGTGATGGTATGGGTTTTCTAAGTGTTTTTATTTTCATATCTGAGGCATTATTTTTGGACACTTATTGGCTGGGAGCTTCATCCATTTTTTCTGCTGGTGTAGAGGTGTCAGACCTCTCCTTGACTGTCCAGGCTTACTGGTGGTATCTCCCTTGGCTGTCGTGACTGTGTAAAGGAGTCGTGGACCTTCCCATGATCATGCAAAGGTTTCACGACCCTTCTTTTAGGCTTCCGCCGATTGTGTTGAGGCTCTGGTGGCTTCTTATCTCCTTGTTGTCCCTCCTGTGGGTGTTTATCTACCTTGTTGTCCCTGCTTGTGGGGTTTATCTTCCTTGATGTCCCTGTTTGTTGGTGCCTTCCTCTTGAAGGGTTTGTTGTCCCAATTTCTTGTACCTTCTCTAGCTTGAAGGTTGTGACTTTTGTAGGGGTTTATAGTCTCAGTTTTGGATAGTAGTTAAGTATTTACACCATCTTTGCTTGTGGTCCTCTCCTTGGAAAAATTGACTACCAATCCTCATGATAGAGATCAAAACCCTATAGGTTTGATCCATGAACTTTAAGTTGATTTTCTGAGCATATTAAAGAGGTCAACATCCACACATGTGACAGGTACATTCTTCATTGGTTGAGAGGTAAGCTAAGGTTATTTTCTACACTCATAAATTTTTGGTTATGTTCAAAATTTAATTTTATATATTCAGATTTGTTTATGTCTTTGTTTAATGTGTTGATCTAAACTTATACTAGTGAACATAATTGAAAAAGTATTATTGTTTTATCTATTTTTTCCCTAAATATAACATGGTATCAGAGCTTAGGGCGTGAAAAGAGCTTAAGAGTTGCAGACTTGATCTTGCGTAGATCCACTTCTTAGGGTTTGTTTTGCAGATCAAAAATAAATCATTTTTGTAATCTGATCCAGAAATCAGCATGGCCTCATCTTCAGTCAAAGCAAAAGATAGGCTTGAAGGGGTCTCCAATTTCAATGCTTGGAAGTCTAGGGTACTCAACATACTAGAAGAGGGTGACTTGGATAAGTTGGTTACCAGAGTAATAAAAGAACCCACTTCAAATATAGGCAGGGAAACATATAAGAAGAGACAAGCCAAAGCTAAAATAATCATTTTTACTCAGTTAAGGACAACATGATGCCCCTCATTGGTCATCTAAGGACTGCCAAAGAATGCTTTGATGCCCTTGCAAATATTTATGACAAGAAGGCTCCAACTTAGAAGAGAATATTGAAGAAACAACTACGTACATTAAATATGGGAAAGGACAAAACCATCGTTGTTTTCTTTTCCAATATTGCTCAAACCGGAGATCAACTTACAACAATTGGAGTTGTTGTGGATGATGATGAACTTGTACAAACTAAAGTTGATGGACTCCCTAAGTCATGGGAATATTTCTCGCTTCGATCAATGGAAGAGAAGCTCAACCTAACTTCGAGAGACTATGGAATGATTACTTAGAAGAATAGGGAAGACTCAAAAGCATAAATGAGCACTCAAATGTAAGAGACCATGCCTTTTCAGTTAAATCCAAGAGATGGAAGAAGTTTCCTCAGCACAAAGGAAAAGGTAAGAAACCACAAGGTAGGTTATCTCATTTTCATTCTCATTTATCTAAAGTAAAATTATTTAACTGTAAAAGGCTAGGACATTATGAAAAATATTTCAAGAACCCTCCCTCACTGTAGAGAAGAAAAGGTAGGTTCCTTGCCTCAGTTGCCACTGAAGAAGAAGAACCTCAAAAGGAAAATCAAAGAAGAAGAACCAGGGATTCCACCAAAGAACAAGAACAACACCAAGAATATTATCTCATCTCATCCCTCTCTGGCACTATAACCAAGTCGGGGGATGTTTGGTTAATGGACAACGGGGCCTCCAAACACATGATAGGCTTCAAACAAAATATTGTAAACTATCAGAATAAGAAGTTCAATGTAAAGGTAGAATTGGGTGATGATGGCACCTATGACATCAAAGGGTTTGGTTCAACATCTTTTCAGCTTCAAACAGGTAATGTATTTCATATTGATGAAATCCTTTATGTTCCTGGATTAAAGAAAAATCTCATCTTAGTTGCAGTGTTAGAAAGAAAAGGGTACTCAATAGATTTCTCCAAAGGGAAGGCTCTCATGTGGCCCTCAAATGGGGATTTGAGCTCTGCCATGATTATCAGAACTTGAGAGAGTGGACTTTGCAAAATCATCAATCAAGTTGTTCAAGCATTAGCTCACGAGATGATAAACCCATGCGAGCTCTGGCATAGAAGGCTTGGACATCTCAACTACAACGTGCTCCCAGGTTTTCAAAATATGGTAACAAGTATGTCAATGTTTTCATTTGAGCACGATAGTGTGTGTAGAGGATGTGCTCTCGATAAGAATACAAAGAAAGCTTACCCTCACGACAATAGAAAAACTAATTGCATTTTAGATCTTATTCACTCTGATCTTTGTGGACCTGTGACTTCTCTGTCTATGAATGGTTGTCTTTATTATATCATTTTTATTGATGATTGTTCTCGTAAAACTTGGATTTATTTTTTGAAGACTAAAGATGAATCTTTCAACAAATTTCAAGATTTTGAGAATCTTGTTGAGAATGAGACAGGTAAACACATCTGTGTTTTTAGAAAGGACAATGAAAAAGAATTTGACTCCTACAAGTATGATGAACTCTGTTAGGATTCAGGGATTAAGAGGGAGCTGATTGTGCCTTATAATCCCCAACAGAATGGGATTGCAAAAACAAAGAACAAAATGATCTATGAAGCAGCTAGAGCCATGATGTATGATCAGAATCTATCTTTATCTCTTTGGGCCGAAGCTTCAAGCACTGCAGTCTACATTCAGAACAAGTGTCATCATAAATCCCTTGAAGAGAAAACTTTAGAAGAAGTCTTCACCGGTATGAAGCCTTCAGTTGATCATTTGAGAATCTTTGGTAGTCCAGTCTACATTCATATTCCAAAATAAAAGAGGACTAAGTTAGATCCCTCTGAAAAGAAAAGAACTTTTGTGGGATACAACGAAACCTCAAAGGCATACATAATTTATGTACTAGGTCAAAAGTTCATTGAGGTCAGCAGAGACGTGACTTTTCATAAAGAAACAACTTTTCATCGTTCCTAAGAACTTCCATGTGATACAGAAGAGCAGAAAGCTCCATCTCCTGAACCTTCAGATACACCTCTTCCAGATGAGTAGAGAGAGGATTCCATAGAGCTTTTAGTGGATCCCTCAAGGGATTCTATCAATTTTCCCTTAGAGCAACCTCTTGTTAAAAGGAAGCTAGCTTGGTGCCCAAAAATTCTAAAAGAAGCAGAAAATCATGCAACACCTAAAGGCACCTTTAGAGAAAGAAAGAGACCAGATAAGTACTCCAGCCTGATAGCCCAATTGTATCTTGTGATAGAATCAGAACCTTTCACCTTTGAAGAAGCCTCCAAACATAAAGTGTGGAAGGATACAATGATAGAAGAATATGATTCCATACTAAAGAATGATGTATGGGAAGTGGTCCCAAGACCTCATGACAAATTAGTAGTAACCTCCAAATGGTTTTACAAAATAAAGCATGCAACAAACGACAATGTTGAAAAATTCAAGGCTAGATTTGTGGCCCGTGGCTTCTCTCAAAAAGAAGGAATTGACTATGGCAATATCTTTGCTTATGTTTCCAGGTATACTTCCATCAGAATCATTATCTCTCTTGTTGCAGTCTTTGGTTGGAAACTTCACCAGATGGATGTTAAAACTGATTTTCTTAATGGTGAAGTTGAGCAAGAAGTTTATATCGAACAACCTAAGGGGTTCTTGATCCATGGGAAATAATCAGAGGTTTGCAAACTCAAGAAATCCTTGTATGGATTGAAGCAAGCTCCGAGAGCTTGGTATAGAAGAATTGATAGTTTTCTACAGAGTCTTGGGTTCACCAAGAGTATAGCAGATCCCAATCTTTATATAAATATTGTATAGAATCATCTTATTATCTTAGTATTATATGTGGATGATCTATTCCTTACAGGAGAAGAAAATTTAATAGCTCATACTAAGAGGGAGCTTTCAGCAGAATTTGAAATGAAAGACTTGGGTCTTATGCATTATTTTCTGGGCTTAGAGGTGTGGCAGAAACCAGGTGATATATTTCTCTCACAAAAAAAGTATGCAGTTGATGTGCTCCGCATATTTGGCATGTTGAAATTTAATTCCATGTCCACACTGATGATTTCTAATATGAAGAAGTTACAATATCAAGCTACAGGTTCAGATCCAGAAGACCCCACCATATATCGTCAGATCATTGGGTCCTTGATGTATCTTGTACATACCAGAGCGAACATTTGTTATGCGGTAAATGTCGTCAGCCAGTTCATGTGTGAACCAAAATGTATACATATGGTTGTTGTTAAACATATTCTCATATAAGTTCGGGAGACTATAGCATATGGGTTTAGATATACTTCCAGTGGAGGTGTAATTCTTCATGGATATACAGATTAAGTTTGGATGGGCAGTACAGTGGACTGGAAGAGTACTTTCGGATATTGTTTCAGTTTGGGTTCAACTATGATCTCCTGGTCCAGTAGGAAACAAGGCTCCATAGCCCAAATCACTGCAAAAGAATAATACATTGCTGCAAGTGCTACTAGCACAGAAGCAGTGTGGCTCAGAAAGATACTTTCAAATTTGTTCGGTGTTGAGATAGAACCCACAGTCATCCACTGTGATAACCAGAGTTGTATAAAGCTCTCTGAGAATCCAGTGTTTCATGATAGATCAAAACACATTGAGATGAGATACCACTATGTTCGGGACATGGTATAGAAGAACATTCTCAGTATTCAGTATGTTCCGACGGCAAAACAAACTGCAGATATTTTGACCAAGCCATTGTCCTTGACAAAGTTTGTGTACTTTCAAAACAAGCTTGGTGTTACTGAGAATGCCTCTCTTGCTGAGAGGGAGTGTTAAAATTAGTGCAGCTGCAAGAGCCATTCTTCGGGAGGATGGCATAAGACCCTAGCTGAGGACTAGGGCCCCCAATGCACTCCTAGGGTTTCTTGGTTTGGGACCAAGTAGTGAGAGCCATAAAAAAACACCCTAGTGAGGGCCCCCAGTACATGATTGGGTTTCTTGGTCTAGGACCAAGCAGTAAGTCCCTAGATGTATTCTAGGGCCCCTGGATGTGTTCCAGGGAATCCTTGCATGGTGCTTGGATTGATCCTTGGATGTGTTCCTTGGTGGTTGATGTATGTACCTACATGTGTTCTAAGGCCCCTGGATGTGTTCCAAGGAACCCTTGCTTAGTGCATTGTTTGATCATTGCTCGTGTACTTTGGTGGGTGGATAAGACCCTAGATGTATTTTAGGGCCCCCAGATGTGTTCTAGGGAAACCTGGTCTTCGACCAGGTGATCTTGGTTAAATACCAAGATGTGATCCTCCTCTTCCTCTCTCTCGGGATCGTCCATGAGACCTAGGAGTAGCCAAGAAGGCGGACATGACCAGATTGTTGATTCACCCTCTTATGCAGTGATGATAAAAGTTTATAAGTCATTATGAGACTTATGTGGACATGTCTTGCCATTGAGGACCCCTTTGAATTTGTCTTAAAGTTCCCCCTTGCTTGTTTTTGTTTTCCTTCTTGTTTCATGTGGTGTTGGGTTTTTATAAGTCACTTTGACTTATTTGACATTTAATTAATATTCATATTAATTAAAGTCATTATTTAATACTATATAAGGAACCCTCCCCCTCTCATTTTTACACACACACTCACTCCTCATTCTTCTATTGTTGTTGCTACCTCAGGTTGTCTTTGTTTGGTGATGGTACGACTTCTCTAAGGGTTTTTCTTTTCAGATCTGAGGCATTTTATTTGGACACTAATTGGTTGGGAGCTTCATCTGTTTTGTCTACAAGTGTAGAGGTGTCAAACCTCTCCTTGATTGTCCAGGCTTCTCGGTGGTCTCTCCCTTGGTTGTCGTGACTGTGTAAAGGAGACGCAGACCTTTCCGTGACTGTGTAAAGGTGTCATGACCCTTATTTTAGGTTGTCGTTGACTATGTTGAGGCTCAGGTGGATTCTTATCTACCATGATGTCCCTCTTATGGGTGTTTATCTACCTTGTTGTCCCTCCTTGTGGGGTTTATCTTCCTTGATGTCCCTGTTTGTTGGTGTCTTCCTCTTGAAGGGTTTGTTGTCCCAATTTCTTGTACCTTCTCTAGCTTGAAGGTTGTGATTGTTGTAGGGTTTTACAGTCTCAGTTTTGGATAGTAGTTAAGTGTTTACACTAGCCTTGCTTGTGGTCCTCTCCTTGGAAAAATTGTCTACCAATCCTCATGATAGAGATCAAAACCCTATAGGTTTGATCCATGAACTTTAAGTTGATTTTCTGAGCATATTAAAGAGATCAACATCCACACATGTGACAGGTACATTCTTCATTGGTTAAGAGGTAAGATAAGGTTATTTTCTACACTTGGAAATTTTTGGTTATGTTCAAAATTTAATTTTGTATATTCAGATCTGTTTATGTCTTTGTTTAATGTGTTGATCTAAACTTATACTAGTGAACATAATTAAAAAAAGTATTATTATTTTCTCTATTTTTTCCCTAAATCTAACAGGTATGTTACCCCAGCGCAGGTTGGTATGCTACTCCAATAAAGGATGGTACATTACTACAGTGAAAGTGCAGAACTTCTTATGATGTATGGATTCGTGAAATTCAACAAGACAATGGTCGAGGTGTGCAGAAGCGCAGAAGCAGTGATGATGATCGTGCCAAGAGGAATACCTTCCTCATTAAGAGGGAGTGTGATTTTGTGTGAGCTGGCGAGTTACTAGTTTTGTCTGAACTAGATGTTGACTTGTAGTGTCACAAATGATTCCCAGTTATATTTTCGATCAGTAGCATCAGAGGTTACTAGCTGGAGGGCCAACCAGTAGTGTTGGAGGTGTTTTCCAACTAGATGGTGAATGTGTGGCTATAATGGTGATACTTGATCTGTTTGATCATATGATAGCTTGTGTGGATATGGTGATGCTACCTGTATACAGGTCCGCAAGACCATCTGAGTCTTTCTCGTGCCATGTGAGATGGATGGATGTGTTTGAGACCACTACATGAAGAACAGCTTATTTAATACCTCCCTAGCTAAGAGGGAGTGTTGATGTTTTGTTAGTTGAGAGAGGTATTAACCTCCACGTGTAACCTATGACTTAGAATAGAATATTCTGGAAGCAAGTGAACCATTAAAGAGATGTGTGGAAACCCTAAAAGACAAGTCAGCCTATTAGAATAAATAATATTAGAATATTATCTTCCATAAATACAAGTCGACTCCACGGGAAAAAGATAAACATAAAATATAATTACCAAAAAGTCAGGTCGACCCAACAGATTAATATAAATAGAGGGCGTTTTAGCTCATTTGGATACCCAATCAAAGAGCAAGTCTTGTGGAGAGATGCAGCTGCAGCTACAAGGAGGAATAAGGGCATATGGTCATCTCTTGGTCTTGGTCTCTCTTGAGCGCTATCAAGTGATTCTCTTGGTGAAACTCTTGGTGATATTCTTGCTAAGTATGGTGCAAGGTTGAGAGAGTAGTGCAACTGCAGTTGCTGCAGTTGTGTATGGCACTTATTCTGTGGATATGGAGACTCTCTCTCTTGTGTGCTACCATTGGAGAAGGAGCGCTCTACTTGTCTTGAGTTGTTGTTGCAGTTAGCAATTAGGGTTTATCCCTGTGTCCTGGAGTAGGCTTGCCAGAATTATTCTAAGAAAAGGTTAGTGTGCTTAGGGGTGGGATATGTGAATTCCTATGGTTGGGTGACAATGATGTGACATTGTTTATGGTTAAACGAGCATACCAAAATTTCAACAGATTGGAGTTGGCTCAATAATGCCTAGCTTGCAAAAGCGTTCATACAGAAGGAGTGGACCCCATGGAGTCCATGGCTTAGGAGGATAGATGGAGTCCATATGGAATTGTGATAGAGGGTTATGGAAACACCTTATGTAGCTACATCATCTTGGATCCCTTATTGTGTATGACATCATCTTGGAATTTGACATATGTACCCTTGGAATGGATTGCTTCACTTGTGTGAGCCTACATGTATTTAGTGTAGGTTTCTTGTATGGGCATTAGTACACATTGTATTGTTGGCCTTCTTTACCTCCCATATATTTAGAGGAAAGAGAAGTTCCTCCCATATGATCATCATCATCATACTCATATATGTATGTGTCTTCATGGAGTGATTCGCTATTGTTCATGAGAAAACCCTAGAAGTTATACATGGGAGGAGGACATATTCACTAGAGATTTCTCTTGTGACTAGGGTTTACTCTTGTGAAGAAGAAAAAATTGGCGAGGATCATCATTCATTATTGTACTCATCACTCTTATTCACTCTTGTGTAGAGATGTGACTAGGAGAAGCACACTAGTCATCTTCTCTCTTATATCTTCATTTCTACTCAGTTCCTCTCTCTCTTGGAGTAGCCATGGTTTATTGATCTTCTTGGAGCATCCTGTAGTCTAGAGTTAGGGTTTCATCCGAGATTAGGGTTTTGAGATGAAACCCTAAGGTGTATTTGGTGAAGAAGAAGAGAAGGAGACATATTGCATTAGAAGACTTGTTTGAGTGATTCATGCATGTTTGAGCTCCTTGGTTGAGCTAGGTTTTTTCTTGGTTTTTCCTAACTAGGGTTTTGGAGATATAGTGGACTGTACTAGCCTTGTGATAAGGCTATGGCATGTACAACGTCTCATCTTATGCATATTAATTAAGTTTTTGCTTGTCAAATACTTGTGTAAATTGTAGATTTGAATTTTGATTTGACATAAGTAAAGGGAAATTATGTTAATTGATTTAACAATGTAATTTTGAAAAAGATTAAGGTTGTTTCATAGTCATATATATAAAAGTTTTTAGATCTGGTTTATGCATGATAAGATTGAAACTTATCAAAACATTTTAGTATCTTTTCTACTTAGATTTCGTAGAAGTTTTGGTTGTTAAGAAATGACATATTGTCCACTTCCATTGTATTTTTTGTATATATTTCATAGGATCCATAAGGCTAAATTCATATGGTTAATATCCAAGAAAACTCTAAGATAGAGGTGAAATTTCTGAATTGCATTTGTCGACTTTTCAATTCTGAAATTTCAGCAGTTGGTTGATTTGATTTTGTGAACTTAAATTGATATCAATATTAATACATATTGATACATATAAACCACTTGGATCTCATCTAAACAGCTAAAGTTGTGTAAGCAAGGTTGGATTGGCCACATAATGGCCCACTTCCATCCTGTTACATTTGATTAGATAAATGTGTAATTTATTCTATATGTGTAACCTCTATCTTGTTACCAAGTCATGGTTACCACCGACATGTAAACACAATGTACAAGTGAATGTATATGACCATGTAAAAAATTCCTAACAAGAGCCGAAGGCCAAGACCTCACTAGTAAATGTGCAAGTAACATATGTACCATGATATTCATAAGACCTAAATGAAACCTATGATGTGGATGGGTTTACAATAAAAATAACAAACACGACATGGCCATAGACAAAGGGGTTGTGGACTAGCATGAGGTGATGTGTTAGAGAGAAGACGAGGGTGCATGACTTTTCCTTGGCTACTTAAATATTATGCCCCCGCCTTTGGAGAATAATTCAATCTTTAGAAAAGTAACCTTTTGAAATACGAAGTTTTCTTCAAGTTAGAAAAACGATACTTAGCATCAAGAGGAGTTTTCCTAGAAGGTGCTTCCTAGCCTCCCATGAAGGGGGCATAAAATAATAAATAAATTTCTTTTGGAAGGAGATCTCTTCTTCTTGTTTTTTCTTCTCGATCACTTGGCTTTCATCCTTTGGGTAAGTATAATTTTTGTGAAAGATGTGTTTAATTGTGGTTGTAATTGGTATGTTTACATCGTGGAGAAAACCATTATACACGTATTTAATGAAATCATGAGTTAAATGTTAAAGATAGCATGAAATTGCAATAGAGGGATAAAAATCAATTTGTGGAATTTTGGGTTCATGTTTGGTATGTTTTTTTAAGATTTAGGAGAATCAATAACTGGTCAGGATTATTTGGGCGAGATCCATGTTCAAATCTAGTTGGCTATCGCTATAAACCTTGGGCTAGTTGCCAACAACTTGCAACCCAACACGTAGCATGAAACTCATGACTCAACCTAGAATCGAGACACCTCAAAACAACCATGAGAAGCATCTCTATCCTAGGGTGTTTATTCTTCTAATGAAGCCATAAGAGGCTATTGTCTCATTGTGAATTATAACTGTAGGGAAAGTATGAAACTCACCTCCCAACCATTCGAGCTATATGTTAATAATCCACAGTAATGTAACATTAAAGATAGAAATTGTATGTTTAAGTGGCCCATCCCCTCGATGAAGTTATAAAGGAAGTCATGTACTGTGTACACTATAGAATGATCGATGAACCTTCGGAGTTGCTTGCAAACTATTTGATTTAATACCTAAATGAAATTCTCAACATAAATTGTGAAATCAATCCTTTTCTTCGCATCGGCTACAAAAAAAAACCCTAACAACATTGGTTGTTCCGAAAAACAATGAATTTTAGATATATTTTCCAGTAGACATGAGTTTATCGTAATGAAATTCTAAGGTTTAATTTGTGTTTAGAAGAAGTTCACCTATTATATTAGAGGAGCTCACTGAAATGCGATGATTTTATATCAAAATGGGAGGCATCATTGGCAACAATTTTGAAAGGAATACGTTCTTTTTAAAAGGAATGGAATCTACAACACACAGTGCGTGATAAAGAAATGCCATCGGTTGGTGGTTCAAAAATGTTATCGATAGCAATAGAATGTTGTTTAACCGGAAAGATGCCGCTGAGCAAAGCTTGAGAAACGATATTCTTAGGCGTCATTGATCACCAACTGCTACCCATAAGGAATAAAAGAACAATTTGTTTTTTTGTCTCGTGTTACCATCTCTCTTTCAACGCACTAAAAGCCATACAAAATCCTACCCATCGTAGAAATGCAGAAACCCCAAGCTCAAAATTATTGAATTGCAATGCCAGTAATAACAGGAAAGTTAAACATAATAACTTCAGTAACATAAATGAAAAATTTGAGGAAGAACATACAGCTCAAGAGGTTTGCACTCTATGTAATAAGCATGGAATACTAAAGGAAACGTAGAGAAATTTGTATTCTACGAACCCACAAGACATTTTGGTAAACCCCAACACCTATGCTAGTTTATTGCAAAGTTTTGTCGAAACAGGAAGATGGAAGAAAGGTCATGGCCACATGATCAAGACTCGATTTGAACAAACAACGTTCGCAGGATATAACCTTGTCAAGATGTATGCAAAATACGAAAGTTTGGGAGATACATGCCAAGTGTTTGACAAAAAGTATGAACAAAATTTGATCTCATGGGCATCAGTGATTGCAGGATATGTCCAACAAGGAACGGTAAAGAGGCTTTAAATTTATTTTCTTCTATGCACCTAGGTTGTATAAGGGTGAAGGAATTTTCTATTCCAAGTGTTCTGAAGGTGTGTAGCATGGCATCTTTGTAAGCAGGTCATCAACTTCATGATTGCAATGTCAAGGATCTCTGGTTCAGTTCTTTTGTGATTATGTTGGGTGCAGGTTTAAGGAAGAGGCCCTGCAATTGTTTGACCACTTGCAAAAAGAAGACTTGAAATGGGATTGTATCACCTTCGCCTCAGTTGTTGGGGTGTGCACTAATCTCACGGCTCTGGAAGTGGGCAAGCAACGCCACGGTGATATAGTAACAACTCAGAGTGGTTGTAATGTGTTTGTGGAAACTGCCCTCCTTGATATGTATGCAAAATGTGGGATTGCATATGATGTAGGCAGAGTGTTTAACCTAATGCTAGTACATAATGTTGTGTAATGGACAATGATGATTTTAGAGTATGATCAACAAGACAATTTTGAAGAATCCATATCTTCAGTGAGATGCCACTCGCCATTGTTCTTAGTGCTTGCGGAATGCTCTCCTTTTAAAGGGGAAATGGAACTATATGGCCAAGTCATGAAAAAGCGGATTTCTTTTACATCTCGATATCATGGGCAATGCTCAAATATCTTTTCACTATTCCAAGACCAAATTGCTCTTGACTAGGGCAACTTCTTGTTGGGCTGCAATCCATTGACTGGTCATAAGGTTCTGAATGAAATATGGTTTTTGGTGTCGATCAGAGGAAGCATCACTTGACA
>JASDQU010316139.1:0-13480 GCA_032191745.1 Picea mariana | reverse complement strand
GGACTTTGATGATTTTTCTTCTGAGCACTTGGATTTATTCTATGAAGAAAATTATCAACCATCATTATGCTCAGATCTTGATAAAAATGACGAAGTTACTTCCCTGAAGCAGGATACTTGTGATAAGATTTTCCACCTCCTTTTGATCACTTTACCTCGTTATGTCACTGAAGGTGTGGTTTGCAAACATGTCCCTTATCCCAATTCTCCTATAAGACAAAACCTCATGCTGGATTTTAGGGGAAGGTTGAGTGCCTCAAGAAGAAGCTTATTATCACAGTTTTCAGGCCTCCCTTTTAGGAATGGTCAGTCATCCTTTCATTTTTTGCTAATCCCTTCTCAGGCCTCAAGTTGTGAAGACGTCCAAGGTAGCCAACATTAAGATTCCTCGAGTCAGTCTTTTGAACCTTTGACTTTTCACGATCCATTTCTGAGATGGATTGAGCACTCTCCTGAGGGCGTGTCTTGGCATCACTTTTTCCCTCCCACCCACCTCCATGATTTAGACCTTACAGTTTCCATTGATATGATACATTTTCTAACTCATGTTATTATTGTGCTTAAATTATCACTATTTTTGTCTATGATGAAGCAAAAAGGCAGGTATTGTGGGACGTTGTTGGATTGGTTTCATTGGTTGTTTAACTACACCCAACATCAAGCCAACAAGTAAGTATAGATAAGTATTTTTCTTTACATTTGCATTTATGATTTATTTATTTCAGTCTTATATATTATATGTACACTGGGGTGGCATTACCACCCCAATTTTGTAATTGATGTTTATATTGAGATTGAGAAGGTCATCAGTTTATGCCAGAGATGCTGAGGTTCTCGTGCGCTCTACAGTGAGCACATGTCCCCGAGTTGGAGCCAGATGTTATCTCCCATTTTTAAGGGTAACTAGGAGATCATGTCTCGAGTCCCACAGGTCCTAGACATGGAGTACCGAGAGAAGGATTGACTTTAGCATGCCCTTGGAGGGCCCACCTTTTCTTTCTTCCAACATCTTTGTCTTGTCAGTAGCAACAACATCCATTACCATCGGCTTGGTCTTGTGTCAGAGATGGTTCTTGCTCCATGAGGTAATTAGTCCAGGTATCATGGTATCTATCACTTTGACCATCAAAACCATTGAATGTATGCATCTGATTCCTTTTATTTCTAGCATCTGCTTGGATCTTACACTTGCCCACTTGACCATGTTTGGGGGGATTGACAGGGTGCCCTAGCAAGCATGTGTCTTTAGGCTTTGGTTTGCCACTGGGGGGGTTTATGAAAATCCATCGTTCGCTCCCACCATAGCAACATTGTTTCATCTTGTTTACCACTCACTTATCCCATTCCACTTGTCCAGGCACTGGGTTGACCTATTTTCAGGACTTCACCTTATCTTGTGGGAAGAAGGGGCTAAAGGCCCAGAAGGTAAAAGCAAGATGGTAAAATAAAAAAGAATAAAAATAAAACCTTGAGATGCTTCTCCCAGGGATCCTCGAGAAAGAAATAAAAGGATTCTCAGCAAGAAACAAGAGGGACCCGAAAAAATAATAAAAAGGGTAGGGGGTGTCATCATGAGCTAGCCTATTAGGTCCATGGGTACCTGGCAGTATGACATTGCCACCAGCTGGTTACCACGCCGGGGTAGTGACTCTTGGTTGCATGTCCGAGGGAAAGGGGCTCTCATCACGAGCCAACCTTCTCATTTTTGTGAAAGTACTTGTGGGTAACGCTGTCACCACTAGTCACCACACCAGAGCAGGGTCCCTTGATTAGCTCTTGAACAAAAAAGATAAAAGAATAAAAAGAATAAAAAGAATAAAAGGAAATAACGAGCTTGGAAATAATGCATCCAAGACAGGTACATCTCGCCTTCTAACAAAGTCACCCACAGGTAAAATCTCTTGCATCCTTGGCCCTCATTGCACCCAGATGCTTGGACATCCTCTGACCACATCACCCACTTACATGGCTTGGATGAGGTCTCTTCTGGGAACTTTCCTTTTCCATTGGACACTAGCCCAATAGGACGCCTTATCCTTTCCTCTAGACTTGTATTGCAGGCTTATGTAACGTCTTTGAGGTATTAACTGATGTATTAGGGATTTTATGCACATGTTTAATAATACTGATGATGATATGTGATTGACATTGCTATGATCCCTATGACTGATGAACCCATTGAGGGCGTAGCTTTTGATGTGCAGGACCATGCCCGACGGACATGTGCCATTTGGACAGGTACACATGGGGAGATGATCATTTTGGACCTCCATGGGGCTGAAGAGCCCACCATATGGATGTTGAGACCCCATTAGGGGTAAGAGACAGGACAAAGATGGATAAGGGGCTTTGCACCGAAGAAGAAGAAGACGTTCCACCAGAGGCACCCGACAGAGCTTGACCTACGGGGATTGGCCCTTTTTCAGTGGAACGTTAGCCTTGGAAAGCCTAAGACATCACCCATCATGACCATGACATCATCCAACATTATGGACATCTTGGGAGGTAGACTGGGCAGTATTGGCACGTGTGGCAGGTTGGAGAAGCCCAAGGAGGGATAACATTTTTCTCCAGGATGCTCCATTTTCCCCAGAAGGGGCTAACATCTCTCTTAGAGGGTCTTGTTATCTCTTTTCAACTTGATTAGGGTTTTAATTTGACAATTTAATGTAAAACCATATGATTTTAGTATCTTGGCCTTGTCGTCCTTTTATATGACCTAAAATGTAAATTTAGGTCATGATACTGTATAAATGAAGGATTTTCACCTTCATTTTTTCATCACAACTCACTCACTCATTAGTGAGGTCTGAAATTTGCGCCCTTTCTTGGGTTATTGGCTGATTTAGTGATGCACACTTGTTGAAGGAGGATTTTCTTGGCATAATTTGGCATTTCTTTTAATGGAAGGTGTTACAACTAGGGTTTGCAATGCTTTTTCTTGGTGATATGTAAGTATTTTTCTGCAAAACTTCTTGAATGAATGGTTGTATTTTCATTTCTTGCATATATTTATAATTTTGCTGAACAAAACCCTAGGTGACAAGCACACAAGTAGGTCCTTGTCTCATGTCCCCATTGAGAGAATTTCTAGCCATTGATTGAAGAAGGAGAGAGCCTAGTCGTTGCTACACTCTCATTCTCTCTTCATTTTTGCTAGCCGTACCTTTTATAAGACAAGAAGAGGGAGACACCCTAAAGCCTAGGTTTTATACACTTTGGGCCGATATTTCTAGGTTTTTCTAGTAGAGCCTTGCTGTAGCAATACTTTGCTTCATCAAACCTTCTTGTCTTGGTTTTATGCTTCATCTTCAGCTAGTCATGATTTCCATTGAGTTAAGGAAGGAGGAGAGAGCACCAACGCCTAGTTCACCTACACCAAGGTGAGCCTCTCTTCCCTAGGGTTTTGACTTTGAGGCCTTGCCTTAGCAACACCTCAAAGCTTCTCCCTCTAGTCCTTAGCCTTTTTCACCTTTGCCTCCTTTAGCTCTTATGTTCTTCACTATTTGACTCCATTAACACTAAGGCACTGATCTAAAGACCTCATGCGTTGAAGTAAACTTGATTACAAACAACTTTCAAAAATCTTGAATCAAACACTAACTTCACCAACCCTAGCCTAAAACTAACCTTCTAACCCTATGCGTTGTCGTCATCTTTAGTTATAACATCATTGGTGCAACTAGCACTTTCTTTGTGAGCAGCTGAATGGTGTTAAAGGCATTGATTGAATGAAGTATTGAATTGTCATATTGAATGCCACATCATTTTAGCATTTGTTGAAGAAGTGACTTAATTTTCATTTCTATTTTATAAACATTGACTTCGTCAACATTCATATCGAATTGCTTATTAGTGTATCAGATAGTTGTTGATTTACATCAAATACTAACCAATTGAGCATCTTGCATATATTAGTTTCATTGTTGCTTTGTCTCAGGTAGGTGCATCTCTTTTTTTGGTTATACTTTATTATTGGTTGTTTAGCCGGACTATCTGCTCGGTGGTGACTTGTGAGGGGGGAATAACTACTTTATCCTGTAATCCTTTTCCTTCTCAAAACTCCAGGTCATCGGGGACGTCTCCCCTGGGCCTTACCTCCCTAAATACAAAGAACCATCCCATTGTGGTGACATTGGGTGGGATTGGTTCATGTTACGCCAGTTTGACCTTCAAACCTCAAGCCTTTTATCCTTGCTACAAATTGCGCGATAAAATTTTGGTGCCGTTGTCAGGGAACACTGAGTCAATTCTCCTCAACATGACACTTTTAAATAAGCCTTGCCTCAGAGAGTCTTATTCTTACAAGCTTACTTGGTGACTCCACTTAGGGCGTTTTACCTTATCCTTTGATAGTTTCAGGCAAATTACCTGGCGACTCCACTAATATTTTCCAGGGTGTCACCTTACTCTCAAATCTGTGATATTTTCGAGTTATGGGATCATGGCACACAGGGAACAAATGTATTCGAGTATTTGATACCAAATGGATAAACAACTCTCCAATATTTTAGGGCCTCCCAACTCCTCACATCCTAAATTTTTTGGAGTATTTGAGCGAGATAGAGTTGGGAGGAGAGGTTGCTCTTATAAAATTATTCATACTCACTTTTCCCTCCTACTTACAATATTGGTTTAAGGGTCGTTGCAAAGACAGGGGTATATCATCTTTCATACACCTCATCAATAGGTTTATAGACTTTACCAAACCACATTGCCAAACGTATGAAGATGTCCTTCAAAATCTCATGGTAGCCTTAGATGACAAAGGATTCACCATTGAGATTGTAGAAGATCTCAAGAAAGCGTATCATGATCAATACCAAGAATCCTCTGATATAAAAGACGAGGTTTATGAAGAACATTGTCAACCCCTTGAAGAGGAGCAAGACCTCTCCCATAATTCAATCGAATGCAGTGAAGATATAACTAGAGAAGTGAATTATGAGGATGAAGAAACAGTAATTGCTCCTCCTTCTGATGAAGCTCTCCAAGATCCCATTCTTCCTAAAAAAAATGAAGAGAATGAGGTAAGTTATTTTCCTTTCGAAACTTTTGATGATACCCTATTCTATGACTCAAACAGTAAAGAAGAAATGGAGCCTTCGAACAAACTAGAAGATGTAGAGGCAAGTCTTCCATTTGATGAAAACTTCTGAGTACTTGAACCTCCTACACAGGAAGAAGTGAGCAAGATGAGTTACTTCCATTTCCAAATTTTTAATGATTCTCTATCTTATGATGTGGAAAGTGAAGAAGTTTTGGATTTTCTAAAACTTTCATGTTATGATGAAAATGATGGCTTTGTTGATAATATTAATGAGTTCATACATGTCGGGAAACATAAATGGGATGTGATTGGATATAATGGGGATCCCATTTACGACATTGAGGTTCATTTTCAAATTAATAAGAATTTTAGCATGTGGCAACAAGAACATGACATGATTGTTCAGACACCCAATGATGACTTGATACTATGCTCTCCTAATAATTTTCGGTCATACCTTGAGGAATTTGATGATTTTTCTTCTAAGCACTTGGATTTATTCTATGAAGAAAATTATAAACCATCATTATGCTTAGATCTTGATAAAAATGAGGAAGTTACTTCCCTGAAGCAGGATACTTGTGATAAGATTTTCCACCTCCCTTTGATCACTTTACCTCATTATGTCTCTTATCCCAAGTCTCCTATAATACAACACCTCATTCTGGATTTTAGGGGAAGGTTGAGTGCCTCAAGAAGAAGCTTATTATCACAGTTTTCAGACCTCCCCTTTAGGAATGGTTAGTCATCCTTTCAGTTTTTGCTAATCCCTTCTCAGGCCTCAAGTTGTGAAGAAGTCCAAGGTAGCAAGCATTCAGATTCCTCGAGTCAGTCTTTTGAACCTTTGACTTTTCATGATCCATTTCTGAGATGGATTGAGCACTCTCCTGAGGGCATGTCTTGGCATCACTTTTTCCCTACCACCCGCCTCCATGAACTAAACCTTATAGTTTCCATTGATATGATACATTTTCTAACTCATGTTATTATTTTGCTTAACTTATCACTATTTTGGTCTATGATGAAGCACAAAGGCAGGTATTGTGGGACGTTGTTGGATTGGCTTCACTAGTTGTTTGACTACACCCAACATCTAGCCAACATGTAAGTACAGGTAAGTATTTTTCTTTACATTTTCATTTATGATTGCTTTATTTCAGTATTATATATTATATGTATGCTGGGGTGGCATTACCACCCCAATTTTGTTACTGATTTTTCTATTGAGATCGAGCAGGTCAACAGGTTATGCCAGAGATGCTGAGGTTCTCATGAGCTCTACGGTGAGCACATATCCCTGAGTTGGAGCCAGATGTTATCCCCCACGTTTAGGGATAACTAGGAGATCAAGTCTTGAGGCCCACATGTCCTAGACATGGAGTACCGAGAGCAGGATTGACTTTAGCATGGCCCTGGAGGGTCCGCCTTTTTTTTCTTCCAGCATCTTTGTCTTGTCAGCAGCAGCAGCATCCATCACCATTGGCTTGGTCCTATGTCAGAGATGGTTCTTGCACCATGAGGTAATTAGTCCAGGTATCATGGGATGTGTCACTTTGATCATCAAAACCATTGAATGTATGCATCTGATTCCTTTTATTTCTAACAACTGCTTTGATCTTACACTTGCCCACTTGACCATGTTTGGGGGGATTGACAGGGTGCCCTAGCAAGCCTGTGTCTCTAGGCTTTGGTTTTCCACTGGGGGGATTTCTGAAAATCCATCATCTGCTCCCATCATAGCACCATTGTTTCATCTTGTTTTCCACTCACTTATCCCATTCCACTTGTCCCGGCAGTGGGTTGACCTATTTTCAGGACTGCACCTTATCGCATGGGAAGAAGAGGCTAAAGGCCTAAAAGGTAAAAGCAAGTTGGTAAAAGACAAAAGCCTAAAAGTAAAACCTCGAGATGCTTTGCCGAGGGATCCTTGAGAAATAAATAAAAGGCTTCTCACCAAGAAACAAGAGGGACCCAAAAAAATAATAAAACAAGACCTAACCAGAGGGTAGGGGGTCTCATCATGAGCCTGCCTATTAGGTCAATGGGTACCTAGAAGTATGACATTGCCACCAGCTGGTTACCACACCAAGGTAGTGACTCTTGGTTGCATGGTTGAGGGAAAGGGGGTCTCATCACGAACCGACCTTCTCATTTCTGTGAAAGTACTTGTGGGTAACGCTGTCACCACTAGTCACCATGCCAGGGTAGTGTCCCCTGATTAGCTCTTGAAAAAAAAAGATAAAAGAATAAAAAGAATAAAAGGTAAGAATGGGCTTCGAATGAATGCATCCAGGACATGTACAAATTTCCTTCTAACAAAGGCACCCATAGGTAACATCTCTTGCATCCTTGGTCCTCATTGCACCCAGATGCTTGGACTTCCCCTGACCACATCACACACTTACATGGCTTGGACGAGGTCTCTTCCGGGAACTTTCCTTTTCTAGTGGACACTAGTTGTTGGCCCTTGACCAAATTTTGAAGAATACTTGGTCATATTTGACCATTTTTGGGACTGCGACAGCTTGCCAAAGATGGAGCACAACGTGAAGTGGAAATTAAGGAAACTAGACCTATTTTTGGGTCCCTTTAGGGTTTTGGGTTGATGTAACGGGAAAGGGATATCGGCCCATGGGTTTACCCACACTTAGGCCCATTTTCTAATCTATAAATAGATACTTAGGCATTGTAAGTAGAGGAGGGTGGTACATCTATGTGATGTATAGCTAAAGGCTTAGTACTAGTAACTGGATCTTTGTGATCGGATGTATATTGCAAGTGCTCTGTGCATGATTGTAAGGAGATTGAAAAGCTCAGTGCAAGTTGTTGTAGTTTGTGCTAAAGTGCAAGGAAGAAGGATCTAGCGAGATGCGCAGATCTTCTGTCCCATGCGAAGTAAGGATCATTGAAGCTCTGTGCTGTAACCACTTGACCGAGATAATATAAAGAAGAAAACTTTGTGGACGTAGCCCCAAGGTGGGGGTGAACCATGGTAACTTTGTGTATTGTGCTATGTGCTTCGACCTAATGCGTTTATATCCTTCTTGGCTAAGTGCTTGATGTGATTAAATAGATTTAGTTATGCTTTGTTCTTCTAAGATAGGAATGAATGTTAGATATGATATATAAGATGTTTGGTGTCTGATATGGTGAATCCAATCTATCTTGTTGTATCTAAGTGCTAAGTCTTCTCGAATCTAAGTATATACTGCGATGCTCTGTGCTATCTATGAAGTGTTGTAAAGGTTTAATATTGATGGATAAACCATGCTAGATAATTGCTAAGTGTTATAATCACATATCTATGTCCCAGCTAAGGTTGCAGACATCTGATTCCTACAACCACCCTTGCCTCTACCTCGGGTGAGACTTCATCTGCTTCACAGGTGTTGCCGAAAGGGCCGGTAGTTAGTGTTTGTTGGTGCGCTCTTGGAGTGAACCCTGGGTTTGCCCCTGTGCCAACAAATGGTTCTGTTGCCGGGACCTGAAACTGTGATTATTGGGAACTAAAGAAGAAGAAGCTTTGTGCAAAATAAGCTCTGAATTAGATCAAATCTGAAGAAAGGAAGATCATATCTGAAGAAAAGAAGCGAGATCTGAACGCTCTGCTCTAAGAAAAGTAAAAGTGGAAATTTCTGAAAGAAAGAGGTCAGATCTACATAAAATAGGTAAGATCTGTAAACTTTGTGCTCTGATAAAGGTAAGAATAGTTAAAAGTCTTAGATCTGAAAGCTTTGTGCTCTATATAGGTAATATAAGTGGAAATTTTTTGTTTCTGAAGCATGAATTTAGGAACGCTTAATAGATTTTGTCCTAGCCTAAAAACTAGGGCATTGTTAGATGGAAGAAAATTTGACAGATCTAATAAGAATAATGATAGATATGTTATACCTATGCATAGAAAGAATGTTTGGACTAACAGATGGATGCAGGATCCTAGAAAGAATTTTCTGCAGGCTAACTACCATGACCCTAGTGCACAGTACAGAAGAGGTTGGGGGTCATTTAAAAGAAAGAGAGGATTGACCTTATGTTATAGTTGTGGAAAACCGGGACATCTAGCTAAGGAGTGCCCTTATGGAAGAACGAGTTGACTCTGTTGCAAGGCTTTGGACCATGAAGTATTGGATTGCCTTAGAATGATTGACAGGCTTGAAAAAATGAATCTACGCGAAGAAAACCTTAAGGAAAATCCACCAATAGCAGAAACCCAGAAAGAATCAGAGAAGATGTTACTACAGAAGAAAGAAACCTTGAATGATCACCGAAATATCAGGCTATCAGAGATCTTCAAAGAAAAAGAATGCATCGAAGCAAGAATAGAAGACTTCGACATTGACTGTGTTCTGGATGAGGAAACACAGGTGAATGTCATGACAGAAAGAACTTGGGAAGTTATAGGGAGACCTGCTATGACTCCATCCCTAAGTGGAATAGGGTTATTCAAAGGAAAAATGGTAAACCTATGTGGAAGGCTCACTCGGATATCTATGAATGTCAATGGAATTCCAACAGAGGAAGATTTTGAAATCATCAAATTTATTGAGGACAATGCCCCATTTACTATGTTACTTGGAAATCCTTAGATTGAAAGAGATCAGGCTAGAAAGAAGGCATAAGAAAAAGTTTTAGAATAACAGAGACAAGAGTTAAAAGACTTCAAGACCAAAAAGATCGCGCAATTGATTGAAGAACAAAAGAACAGATCGAAGCCATTTCACACTAGAAACCCAGACTTCGAAGTTATCAAAACGCCAGAGGATTCACAGAAGACTGAAGTCTCCATCGTAGACAAAGAAGAGTCATTATCCCTGAACCCTAAGAAAGAACATCAACAAAGCAAAGTGACTATATCCAAGGAAAATAGAAATCAAAATGAGAAAAGAACCACTGAGATGAAGCTCACAGGAAAGAAAGCTAGAAAGTTAAGTAAGAAGAAGGCGAAGATGGAAAAACTATAGAAGAGTCCAGATGGAACTTCACAAAAAGAGAAATTGTAGAATTCAAGCTTCATTGAGATATCAGAACAACAACATGGGTCACTTCGCCATGGCGAAGCGATATAGCCATTGGAAGCCAATATGTCTGTTTGACTGCTACTCAGAACGGGTTGAAAATCAATTATGGGCTACCACTAGACCATTGGACAACACCAGAATGGATAGAATGAAGTTAATGAAGGCCCCATGTCCATTGCAAGAAGACCGTTGCTGATATTGCCTATTTAGATCGTCGCGCCATGCCCGAAGAACACTTTTTCTAATTAAGAAGTTGAAGCTCGCAGAATTAGCAAGTGTCTATAGTGATCATCACACCGTTGTTATTTATCCCAGTACAATGCTTAAGACCAGTGTGACCCAAATTATTTTCCTTGAGTGTATATGTCCGATGAGCTCAACGTAGCTGTAGAATCTATAAGAGAGGTACTCGCTAGCCCCAGAACTGAACGAGTCATGTCGGAAAGAGGGTTGTCTACGAGTTTACAGGCATCATCGATGAGAGGAACGCAAGCCTACCCATCGACTGCTCGAGCAGGAACATCTCGAGCTGGCACAGAAAGAAGAACTAAGCATAAAGACAACATAACCAATGTAAAGTTAGTACCGTCCATCCTACCAACTTACATACCCCCTCTGAGCGGTGCGATTAATCGGGACAACATCCCTCGAGACTTTGAATACACCCTAGTCACTGCTTATCTACCAAAAGGAGTACACACCTACCGCGCAGATCAAGACAAGGTTGCGACGTTGAAGTTTTGCAACTTCAACCTGGGAGACCGTAAAGATTACAGCATGCTTTCCCTGCACAAGTACTTAACCAGAACCAAGGGAAAGAATTCCAAGATTGTCCCTCAACAATGGACGATGAACCTCGAGCAGTCTACATTGCTCAACGCCATGAAAATAACGCACTTCGGTAGACACCAAGAGGTGAATGCTTGTGTAAAATTGCTGCTAGCAAGTTACCATGGAGGATACCTGTGGGTAAACCGCCGCATAATTGTTGATCCGATGCTGATCAATAGGATCATTGGGCTTAGTATGTAGGGCCCTGATCCCTAGGATTACTACCCTGAAAAGACCACAGACCACACTCTTTCACAAAATATTAAAGAAGATTATGGCAATGTCGAGAAGGGCACGCGAGGCTACAAGGTAGCCTCTATCGAGAGTGGTGAAGTGCGCCTTGCATGCCAACTGATAGCAGGGAAATTGGTACGTAAGAACAGACCAACTCAAGTATCAGGATTCGTAGTTGAACTCACAGGAAAATGCGCAGAGGGACTATAGATGAACTAGGAGAAGTACCTGGTTAACCAACTAGAGATTGACTGTAGAGAAGCCCAGGATCAGGGGCATGAATTCCATTTTAGCTAGCTGCTAATATTGATCGCTTTTGTTGCATGGGAGCTATCAAAAGGTGCAACCTTCCCGAACCTTGACCCTTTTGAGCCCTTAGCCATGAAGTTCAGTACCTTATGGTACTCGAACGATATGAGCAAGCAGTGGCAATCAGATGTCGTTTTTCATACATACTATAAACAACTGAAAGAAGCCATAGGGGGTGAACCTTGCATAACCCCAAACACTTTACAAAGGTTCCGACCTCTGATAAAGTTCATCATGGATCACCACTTTATATACCTAACTCCATGCCCTGATGAACACCAGGAACAACTTCAGTCCTATTATAGGCTGATAGAAGAAGACTTGGAAGAAATCATCAAGGAATGATCGACAAACCTCCTTATCTCAACAACTCCAGCAGATATGTCCAACATCAATAGCCTAGAAGGTGCGTAGAATACACTTGGGCCCAATAAGACGAAGAAAACTAAGAATATAAAGAAAGATGAGGAAATCCAGGACATCGACCGTAGATATGTAAGGACGGCTTCCACCACACCCGATCATGGAGGTAATAACGAAGACATTGAAGAAGTTGAACAAAGGCTAGAGGATGAAGTAGAGATCATAAAGAAAATAAAGGGTTCACCTCCATAACCTTCTTCCAAGAAGAATTCGAAAGAATACGTGACTAAACTGACGACCACACTCACCCCAGACGACTTCAGCTTTCTCGTCGTGACTATGAATGAAGTTATCGAAGAGATAACAAAAAAATAGGTAGCCAAGCAAGAGACCATGTACAACAGAATTAAAATTGAGCTCCAAGGAGTAAAGAAATCACTTCAATCAAGCCGCGCAGCTTCCACTGCGTCCCTTCCAGAAGGAACAACAGAAGTAGGAGATGAACCAGTTCAACTCCCCAGGATTGCTGACACAGTCAAAGAACGCCTTCGTAAAGAAGAAGAAGCAACAACGCAGGCCACCCAGGCCCTAAAACAAGCACAGGAGGAAATCATAGAGCAGCGCCGAGCTACACAACAAGAGAAGGAGGCCATCAAAGCGAAATTTGACAAAGACAGAGAAAAAATCCAAAAGGAGAAGGAGAAGCTTCTCACGAAGAAAGTCGGTATCGAAGAATCTTTCAACAAAGCATTTCACTCTATGACTGGCTTAGAACAGAAGGCCGAAGAACCCTTAGACCGTCAAGTGATGAAGCTTGTTGAAGTTACTCGACAACTTCAACAAATAGTCATGGAATTAGAACTTCAGATCATCCCAAGCACCCCACAAGAAGAGAGCAACCAACAAGAAATAACTGCCCAGAGTACAGTAGAAAGGATTAAAGCATTCACCGAAAAATGAAAACAATTAAGTAGCAGAAGTGCGAAGATACATGAGAACCTAACCGAGAACCCGTAATTGCATAAACTAGAGTCACAGCTCCAGGAAGTGAAGCAACATGCAGATAGACTTCAGATGTAGTTGAAGGCCCTGTCAACCATAGAGAAAATGAAGCGATCCCATGAGCAACGCGTCGCATAGTAGCAGAACCACATGATCCAGAGAAAGTTAATGGAAGTAACTCAACAACTTCAACCTTTGCAAGAACTATTCTTAGAGATTGAGAACCAAGGAATAGAGCTGGAACAGATCATGACTACAACTGAACAATGCCTAGAGGGACCAATCAATAACACACTCATCCAGGAGTTCGTCGAGCAAGAGGAAACTGCAAAGCAGCAGGTCAAAGTGGCTCAAGCCAAACTCGAGGAGTTTGAAGTAGAATTGGTCAGACCTGAGTGACTTGGGATGAGTCACAGGTGAGTGTTGGGGGCTTGTTGGCACTTGACCAAGATTTGAAGAATACTTGGTCATATTTGACCATTTTTGGGACTGCGATAGCTTGTCAAAGATGGAGCGCAACGCGAAGCGGAAATTAAGGAAACTAGACCTATTTTTTGGTCCCTTTAGGGTTTTGGGTTGATGTAACGGAAAGGGATGTTAGTTTGTGGGTTTACCCACACTTAGGCCCATTTTGTAATCTATAAATAGATACTTAGGAAATGTAAGTAGAGGA